>PITA01008150.1:0-86562 GCA_004023965.1 Spilogale gracilis | reverse complement strand
GTGTCACAGGTGACGTCCCCTCCCCCTGTTCTGGAGTGTGTGTGCCCACAGCCCCGGAGGCCCTGCCTTCCCAGCAGATCAGGGGCAAGGTGGGACCCACGCCTCCGAGGCGAGGCAGAACCAAGCCCTCCTCCCGCTGGCTCCCCCAGGGCCTCGTTGCCGGGTATAGCTGTGTTCAGCCTCCGGGCGAGCCTCCTAGGGAGTCACCTGCCGACTCTCTTGGCCCCTGGAGTCCATCTCCATCCAGCTTCCACAGCAGCCGGCTCTCATGCAGGTCTGACCAAGCTCTCCGGCCGCTCAGAGGCTCCAGGGATGGACCGTGCTTTTGCTGGAAGGAAACGGGAACCCTGCCCAAACCGCCCCGGGGCCTGGTCTACCACCACTTCCCTTCCCTCTGACTCCTCCCCCCACCCCTCCCCGGACGTACCACGTCTGCATTCCTCTCCAGCACCTAACCTCGTGCCTTAACCCCAAGCTGATGCTCAAAAGATATATTTGAGGATTAATTAATAGCTAAATGAGTGGATCTTTGCTACAGTTAACTAATTTGAGGTCTTTCTTTGCACAAAATGCTAGGTTTTTGAGATAGGAGAGGGCGTCCTGGTCAGCTCATTTTCGGGGTGCAGGCGCAGAGGAGTGTGGTGTGAAGGCCTGGCGTTCTCAGGACACACTGGGAGAAGGGACTCACTCCGAGCTGGTGCAGGTGTGGCTGCAACCCTGAGGACGCGTCTTGGGAGCCCCTCGCTGAGGCCAGCCAGCAGCGACCTGCACTCTAGGATCAAAATTCTACCACTGTTCAGCTGGGGACTTTCCTACAGTCACAGTCCTGGCTCCCAGAGACAGTGGCCTCTGCAAGTACCTGGTCACAACTCACCTTGGGGAGGGGGGTGGGAGGGGTTGTTTCACTGTCCCCTTTCCCCCTGCCTCGCTGGCAAGACCCAAGACTGGAGAGTCAGGCAACAAGGGCCTTGATCCTCACCAGCTGGGGACCTTGGTCAGCACTCCATACTGGGGGAGCCCCTAGTTAATGCTCTCATTGTACCCTTTACTTTTCCTACCGCTCTAGTCATGATATTGCTTTTGATGCTCTATGTGTTCTGACTGTCCCGCACTGGGCTGCAAATCCCCCTGCAGACAAGGGCTCCCTGCCAGCCCCCAGCACCCAGCACAGCGCCCGGCCCGTGGGAGGTGCTCAGTAAATACTTGTTTACTCTAAGAAATAAAAAGAGGAAGGAAAGAAAGAAAGGTGCGTGGGATGAGGGGAGGGGAGAAACAGAGAGAAAGCTGGTTAGAAGTGAGGAAGATGGAAAGGAAAGAAACTTCTCTAACTTCAGCCTCCTCATCTGGAAAAATGGGCCAATAAATCCTCTCTCCCAAGGTTGTTGTGAGGCTTAGTAACTCTGTTCTCTCATTTGCTTTCTGGTGGTTTTTGTACATAGTTCTATTCTAGAACTTAACATGGGTATTTATTTGCACATCTGTCTCCCCTTAAACCATGTGCTTCTCTGAGGCACGGGCTGTTCCCTGATCCCCGCACCAGCCCTGCTGGGGCCCGGCAGGCCCACACGCATCCTGCCCCTCGCAGGCAGGCAAAGCCTGTCGCACCCGCAGGGGGCCCTGGCAGAGGCACAGCCCCAGCTGCCTCCCTGAACAAGACTGGCTGGACGCTCTGCTCAGGCCACAGAGGGAAGCACATGGGGAGAAACAACCCGAGAGACCAGTGAGCAACCAGAACACTGTTGCTCTTGTGGTAGGAAGCAAGGGCCAGGACTCAAGGGCCCACCTGCTAGTTTACATACACTTGCATCCCAGACTAAGCTAGTCCTTCTCCTCAAGGGCACTACATGGTCCACGGTCCATGCTCTCCTATTCAGTAAGCCTGATTGGCCTTACTCTCTGCAGGAATTCCAAGAGCTAGGGGCCGGGCAGCCACCTCTGGAGCTCAGTCCACTCAGCCCAAGAGCTGTGGATACAACTGTCCCTGATAATTGGAGGAATTACCTGTACTTCCCTGTCAATGGCAGGTTTTGTCCTTGTCCAAACTAGTTTACTTTCCCAGCTTTTACAGTAGCTAACAGAGGGTCAGTTGATCCCCCCACAGATGTGGGGAAAGGGCTGGTCGTTTCAGAATTTGAGATTTGTTGCCTGTGCCATTTCCTGCAAGGATGTTAATTTTGTATGTGAACTTGACTGGGGCTGTGGGATACCCAGATATGTGGTCAGACTTTCCAAGTGTCTGTTTTGGATGAGATTAGCATGTAATGGGTACACTGAGTAAGGCCATTTGCCCTCCCCCAATGTGGGTGGGCCTCGTCCAAACAGTCGAAGGCCTGAATCAAAGAAAAAGGCTGAGGAAGAGGGATCTTTTCCTGCCTAGCTACTTGAAGTGGTCATCCCGAGCCTTTGGACTAACACTGAAACATCAGCAGTTTGGGGCTTTCGTGCCTGCCAGCCTTCAGACTAGAATCTAAACTATCAGCTCTCCTTGTTCTCAGGCCTTTGGACGCAGACTGGAACCACACATTGGCTCTCTTGGGTCTCCTGCTTGCCAAGTACCAATCTGGGGACTTGCCAACCTCCATAAGTGTGTGAGCCAATTTCTTATAATGATTTTATATGTACACACACACACACATCCTGTTGGTCCTGTTCTCTGGGAACCCTGGCTAATGCACCTGCCTAGGACAACAGAGTGGAGATTACGGACAGCAGCCTTCCACCCTGCCTTTCTGCAGGACAGCCTCCCCTCCTGGAGGCTGCTTGCACCCTCCTGAATCCCAGTCTCCACATCCCCAGGTTTCTCCACTCCTCTCCCACACCTGCTCTCTGGAAACAGCCTCATACTCTCACTTTTGCAGATTTCCTCCAGCCTCTTCTCACTCCAGATGTGCGCCTCTTACCATCCTCCGCCATGCTGGGCACCCTGCCAGGAATGCCCTTTTCTGGTCCTCTGAGTCCTGCAGAGGTGCCCTTTTTCAGGCCACCCTTCACCCCCCCTGCACGGTATGTTCCTCCCATGGGGAACTTTGGCCTCTCTGGTCTCCCAGCTCCCTGCACAGGCCATGCCGTATCACAGTATTTAAAATCCAGCCCTTCAGGGATGCTTGGGTGGCTCAGTCAGTTAAGCATCTGCCTTTGGCTTGAGTCATGTTCTCAGCGTCCTGAAATCGAGTCCCATATTGGGCTCCCTGCTCAGTGGGGGTCTTCTTCCCCCTCTACTTCTCTCTCTGCACTCTCTCTCTCTCAAAGAAATAAACAAAATCTTTTAAAAAATAAATAAAGTCTAGTTCTTCACCTGGCTCTCTGTCACCAGGCCCAGCGTCTGTATCCCATGACCTACCATGGTGTCTCGCACACAGTGGGACCTCAGAATTCACTTTTCAAATCAATGGCTGAACTACTTAACAGCGAAGTGAGAACCACAGATAAGACAGCGTGCCCCTTCTCCCTGGAACAAGTCTATCTTGATGGAAGTATAGCAGTACAGCCAAAGAAATTAACTCTCCCGAGTTTTGGGAGGATTCTGTAACTAACTCTTAGAAAATAATGGCAAAAAAAAAAGAATAAACTGAAAAATGCAGATTCTCTAGCATCAGAGGGGTACGTGGGTATTGTGGGTTGAGCTGGGTAGACCACAGAAAGATATGTCAACGCTCTAATCTCCAGTACCTATGACCGTGACCTTACTAGGAAGTAGGGTCACTGCAGATGTAATCAAGTAAAATGAGATTATACTTGATCAGGATGGGCCCTAAATCCAATATGTCTGGTGTCTTTATAAGAAGACCATGTGATGACAGAGGCAGAAATTGGAGTGATGTGTCCATATGCAGAGGAAGGCCCAGGAAGGCCACCAAGCACTAGAATTCAGGGGCGTCTGACTGGCTGCCCAAGAAACAGCCATCTACCAGCGGGGCTGGAGACAGCTTTTTCCCTGCAGCTGCGGACAGTCCCCTCCAGACAGAGAGCCCTCGTGAAGACAGATGTCCCAGCAGACTGGTGGCAAGAGAAGGTTTTCATGGGCCCCACTCTTGGGAGACAGAAGGGTTTTCAGAGCTAGGATGCTAGCCCGGTCAGGTTTAAACCCGGGTGCTGATACTTCCTAGAAGTCTAAAATAACCTGTCTACGCCTCCATCTCTGGGCGGGAAGACAGGCACAGGAGCTGACATCGCCTTCTAGGAATTGAGAGGGTTCATGAGACACAAGCAAGACTCTTGCCCAGGGCCTGGATCACAGTAGGAGCTAAAGAAACAGGAACCACTTTTCTTTTTTGAATACTCCCACTCTCCTGGGCTTGGAGGGTGCCAAGTCTGTCTTGACCTTCTAGCCTGCAAACCTCAGAGTAGAGGCCTGATAGCTCCTCCCCCTGCCACGCCACCCCAAGTGCCACGAGAGGCCACGGCCAGTGGGTAGACCTGCACATGCCCCTTGCACACACACAGGCCTTTCCCCAACCCTTCATCCTGACCTCACCGGCATCCGCAGTCCAGAGGAAAGATGGCAAATTGAAATAACCAACTAGGTTAGTGGGTCAGGGGAATCACAGGTAGTTTTAGTTCCCTTCTTTACATTTTTCTGTTTTATTAAAATATTTCCATCATGAGCAAGTGGCTGACCAGATGGCTATGAAGATTAAATGAGATGATGCTTGTAAAACGCTCAGCACAGCACCTGTCTATGAAAGTTAGCTCTCATAAAAAAAAAAGTCTAAATAGAAGCAATAGTATCTTTGTATAGGACTTTATGATTCACAGTCTCCTTTCATATACTTTATTTCACTTAGCTACTCATACCTCACTTGAGGTAGATTTATTACTCCTGCCTTACAGATTGGGAAACTGAGGCTCAACCACATTAGAAAGACTGGCCCCCAGTGATCTGCTGACTAGCAGCATTGCAGAGGCAACATTAAGCGGTGGGACCATGGTAATTATCCCGCTCGTGGCCTCGGTATGGCCACAGTGCAAAACTCCTGCTCTCGGGGTTGTGGCTCCTGTCCCTTTGGCTCATAGATGGCTCCCTGTTCTCTCAGAGAAGAAGTCCCCCACTGCCCAGCCCCGATTCCTGACGCTGGGCTCCCTGTCCATTCCTGAGTCTATAAACCAGACATCAGCCCCTGACCCCCAAGCCCCCAGTCACCTGCAGAATCAGGACAAGCCACAGGACTGACAGGAACAGGAGGGAACCTGGTTTCCCCAACATGGTTGGCAGAACGTGGAGCCCTAGGGCTGGCCTTCCACGAGAGGCTGCCTCTGGCCGGTGGGCTGCCGCTCACAGCTTCCCTCCCTGGCTGTGTGGGCCAGGCCCTTGGAGCCTGGGATGAGGAGCCAGGAGATCCCATGTGACCATAGATCCACTTGGGAAATCAAAGGCAAATTTTTTTTAAGTATTTCTGTTTTCTTATTTGTATCATGGCTAAAACACCTATTCTTCCTATCTCGTGAGAAGGAAGCTTTTGTGTAAAAAGTAAGATTTATGTAGTATTTGGGACTCCTGAACTGTGGGGGGTGAGCAAGGTATCTGTTAAAAGAGTCCTTCTCCCATTCATTCATTCATTCAACAAATATGTACTGAGCACTTTCCACATGCCAGAGGCTATTCTCCATATCAGGGATATAGTTGTGAATAAAAAAGAACGTCTCCCATCCCCATGGCGTACAGTGTCCAGAAAACCCACACCCAAACCACTAGTACCCAAAACAGTCAGATCACCATTATTCTCCTAAGTGTTTTTGGTATGATTTTTTTTCACTGACATGTTCCCAAATGAAAGTGGCATCATGCTGCTTCTAGAATGAGAAGCTGGGTCTACTGGAAAATGCAACTGAATACATATAAAGGGAAATAATGAGCAGTGAGGGTAATCCACTGTCCAGTCTGGGGTATGGAAAATGAATTTTGGTCAAGGATGGCTCATGCCATATTTTAACAAGCATAGACAAAACTTGTTTGCTGTGCTTAATACTGATAAACAAGCTTTTTCATCAAAGCATGATTCTTTTGCTTGTAAACATGTTTTTCTCAAAAGTAGTTAGAGTTGGGGCACCTGGGTGGCTCAGTGGGTTAATGCCTCTGCCTTCGGCTCAGGTCTTGATCTCAGGGTCCTGGGATCGAGGCCCGCATCAGGCTCTCTGCTCAGCGGGGAGCCTGCTTCCTCCTCTCTCTCTGCCTGCTTCTCTGCCTACCTGTGATCTCGCTCTCTGTCAAATAAATAAATAAAAATAAAATCTTAAAAAAAGTAGAGTTGTAAACATCCTTATTCTATTACAAATAAACATATGGCTACCTCCTTCAAGGGAGATAAACATCTGTTGTACCCCAAAGTCATAAATGTGTGTCAGATAGGACAGAACAACTATGGAATATCCTAGTAAGTTGAATCCACTTGCAAAAAATGTATGATGTCATTTGGGGTATGACCAATAGAGCCAACGCAACTCTAAACCAACAGACCGCAAGGCGAGCCCAGTGTCCCCAGTCTCCCCAGCTGGCATATAGTCCCCCCCACCAAACCAGGTGAGTGCTGACAACTCCATCCTTCTCCTTGGCACGATCGGAGATGGTGGACCATAGGGGACCATGCGGGACTTCTGCCTCAGGGGAAGATGGAGACCAAAACCTCTGACGGAGACCACTGCGTGTGCTGGCTGAGATTCAATGGTGGCCGAAGCAGAGAGTACGAGGGGCCAATCCAGGACACGCCCTCCACCCCCACCTCTCTTGCTGGCCTGCAGGGGCTGCTGAGCTTATGGACAAAAATAAATGCTATTGCGGATAAGTGGTGTATGTTTAGGAAGCCTCCTCCTCCTTGACCTCCTGCATCAGTTCTTGTTTTGACTTGAGCTATAATTCCTCAGAATAAATCACCAGCCATGTTATTATGTACATCATCAAACCCAACAAAAAGGTTGTAGGGAGCCTGCTGTGTGTGAAATTCCCTTCTTCTTCATCAACAACGAGCTTTGAGCGCTGTTGGAGTGAGGACATTCGCCGGGACGATGCACTGGGCCTTTAAGGAGCTAAATTGCTCCCAAGGTGTGTGGCCTTGTGATAGAGCTGACTTCCAGTGACGCCCCCCGAGCCCTCACATCCTCAGCTAAGGGGCCAGCAGGACGACAGGCCCTCATCACCCAAAAGACTAGCTCACCAGCATCCCACAAAGGCCGCCCTGGGGTCCGCCTCGTGCCCACAGCCCAGCACCGCCAGCGCCGCGTGCTGACCGGGCGGCGTTCCTGCCGGTTAGCTTGCTGGCGTCAGAGCACTGGGGGCTGAATCTGTGCTTTTTTTGCCATTGCTAGTCATACAAACATTATGTCTCTGGATTGTGTGTCCAGAAACATTCCAGAACTGTGCCAGCATTTGAAGTTTCTTCCCTCTGCCCACTCCCCGCCAGCATCCACAGGCTCTCCCGTCCTCTGCTCGCTGCCGCCGCTATCACTGCTGTGTTGGAAACAGAAATGATGCTTTCAAATCTCAAGCCCACACCCCACCTCCTCTCACCGCCTGATCTCCTGGAGGGGCCCATGAACTGAATGTATGTGCTGGGAATTCTGCCTCTGTTTTGACAACCCCTCCTCGGACTGTCACTTCAGAGCCTCTGCAACATCTCGGCAGCAGGCTGGAAAAGGAGGTTGGTCTCCTGGGTACCCAGAGTGGGGGCGGCTCTGAGAGCTAAGCCTCCGAGTATAGGACCCAGACCCCACACGCTGCCGTGCCAAGGGCTGCTTCTGATGGTAGAGCTTTCACAAAATGCTGGAAAACTGGTTTCATTGTTGTTCTCTCCACCCCTCACCTCTGCCTCTGCTTCCTTCTCTCTCCACCCTCCCAAAAGGTGATAATTTGCTTTAATGTGCAATCTGAACATAAAATGATAACTGTATTGGTATATCCATGTGGCAGCCTGCTCCCAGGCTCTGCCCTGGCACCCCACAGCCCTCTCCTCCAGCCCCAACGCCTGCTCCTCCTTCAGGCAGAATTTGTCTAAAGCCAAAACCACACTTTAAAAAAGACTTACCCGACTCGCCCAGCCTGGCCATTCTGGCTCCTCGCACAACTTCTCAGTGACTCCTGATTTTTTTCCTCAGATGGCAGCTTCCATGGGAGGCGCAGCAGACATTTCTGCCGTGCTTGGCTCGGGCCTCGAGGACGATGTGCAGGGAACAAAGAGATCACAACTCTGCAGCCTCCCCAGGAATCCCAGCTCCCGCATCAGCGCCCGGGGCTCCCTCTCCGGGCCTCTGGTTTCAGGGCCACCTGAGGGTGCCTGCAACCCACCAGAGTGTGCAGTAACTATGGGTAGGCAGCTTCCCACGCACCTGTCCGGCCACATCATGCAGGGGCCAACCGAGTCCCGAGTTGCGTGGGCAGGTTGACAGGTCATCCGAGTTTTCAGAGCTGAGCCAGAGGGTCCTTTTGAGACACTCAAGAGGTGACCAACACATTTCTTCTCATCTACCGTGGACTGAATGTTCATGCTGCTCAAATGCATACGCTGCAGCGTATGCAGGGGATTTTTAGGGCAATGAAGCTATTCTGGGGGCAGGTGGCTGGCTCAGACTGTACAGCGTGCCACTCTTGATCTCCAGGACACGAACTGGAGCCGCACGTTAGGCACAGAGTTTAGTTAAAAAAAAAAAAAAGGAAAACTATTCTGCATATTACTACAAAAGTAGACACACTACATTATACATTTGATAACAGTCCTAGAACTATACAACACAAAGAGCGAATCTTGAATAAACCATGGAATTTAGTTAATAGTAATAATAACAATTATCACAAATGTGTCACATCTATGCAGCGTATTCGTAAGCAGAGAAGCTGGCACAGGGGCAGGAAGTCAGTGGTGGTAAGGAGGGGAGAGGGGAGGAGTGGTGCAGGTAGAGGAGAGGGTGGGGGGAGCTGTTTGATAAAGGGCTTTATAAGAACTCTTTTTACTTTTCATTCAATTTTTCTGGAAATCTAAACTTGCTTCTAAAAATAGCCTGTTATTTTTTTTAATGGCAGTAAAGTATAAAACCTGGGAATTTAATCAAGAATACATACAGATCTCTATTTTTGAAACTTTAAAATTTTATTAAAATAGTCTATTGTAGAAGATAATTTTAATAAATGGAAAGATACTCCATAGTCTTGGATGGGATGATTTAACATTATTAAGACATCAATTCTTTCTAGATTAATCTATAGATTCAGTGTCATCATGACCAAATTTTAGCTGGATTTTTTGAGGTACTTAATAGATTTACTTTAAGACTGATTTCGAGGAATAAATCTATAGAAAGTTAAGTCAACCCTTAAAAAGAATAGTTGAAGAAGGACGTTTCCCTAGCATATAAGATGTATTTTAAAGCCATAGCACTGAAAACAGTTTGATAAAGACAAATAGACCAAACAGAGAGGAGGAGGGAGCTCGGAGATACACCTGTGCTATCTGGGGATCTAATACATAAGAAAAGGGGCACAACAAAGCAGTAGGGGAAATGTTTTGAACACAGCAAAATTAAGGATTTTGTCTCAACAAAAGACATCCTGGAGATAGTTAATAAATGGTAGGCAGAAAGGGAGAAGGTATTTACAATACTAATATTGACAAGAGATTTATACTATCTATGTAAACTGCAAATCAACAAGAAAAAAAAAACACAATATAGAAAGATGGTAAAGTTGATACTTTCAGAAGAGAAAACAGATTAAAGTAACAGGCATAAGGAGGTACTCAAATCACTGGTGATGGCCATAATGCAAATTAACAAAATGAGATACAATTTTGCACCTGTTACACTAGGAAACAAGGAGAGCTGGGAAGTATCAAAGTATTGTCAGGGATGTAGGGTGGTGGGGTATGGAGGGGTGTTACCTCCCAGAGCTTGGCCTGGAGCTATGCAGCCAAATGAGAGACAGGCGAATCCTTAGGCACGGAAATTCCCTTCCTGGGCATGCTGAACCAGGAATTTCCCACACAGTCCATGAGAGCACATACTCAGGCCATTCAAGGACTGTCTGTGCAGGGGAGGACTGGGGGGAGGACTGGGGACGGTCTAGAGACTCACCTCCAAGTGGTGGATAAAACAAATGCGGTAGTTACACATGGGATGATACAGCAATTGGAAGCAAGGATAAAATCTATGCACAGAACCACGTGGACAGATCTTAAAGACATAGTCTGTTGAAATACATGAAATATGTACCATATGAAATGTGGAACAGAAAACCATGTGCATAAATCTAAAACACACGTACACAAAACAACAATACATAATTGTCAAGAGCATATTCCCAATAGGAAACAAATAACAAACGGGAGGCCTTGAGGGACAGATGTGATGATGTGGCAGGAAATAAGGAGGACTAGCCCAGTCTTCTGCCTCTGAGGTCAGGACACAAAACAACTTCCTTTTTACAAGTTAGATAAAAATGAGCTTGGAATTTAAGTTCATTGTCCCTTGTTAAAGTTGCCAACCTTTTTCTTACAAGACATCAAAAAAGATATTTTGGGATTAAACAGCATAGATTCACCCCTAGCCAATTACATGGTGAATCTCAAAGCCCCTTTCTGTGTGAGCTTGAAAGTCACCTCAGCGATCCTTCCTTCAGATAAGATGGGGGTTGGGCACATAATCCAAAGAACCTGATTTTTTTTCTGCTTATCAGGGACCATGCTGTGTTCTTTATAGATGCTGTCTGATTTAATGTTCACAGTGAGGGGTGGGTATTCTAATACCATTTTGCAGAATCAGTAACTAAAGTTCAGGGCAGTTCAGGAACATGCTGAAGGTCTATAGTTAGCAAGAAGCAATTCTTTCTTTCTTTATTTTTTTAAGTGGGCTCCACACCCAGTGTGGGTTTGAACTCACCCCCGAGATCAGGAGTCGCGGGCTCTGCGGGCTGAGCCAGCCAGGCATCCCAAGGAGCGATTACTTATAGTCAGGCCTGTGTGCTGTCCACAGCCCGCCATATTGAAAGGTGGGAAGGCCTAGTGGCTCATTTTGAGCCCTTGCACTGTTTGCCTGTGACGAATTGAGAGCTGAGTGTCCACCATCACCCGTGATGGGGGAGCCCCGCAGCCCCCTGCACCACCTCCTTCCTGGAGGGGACAGGCAGGGCCACTAACTAACCACAGGCAGGACGGTTTTGTCCAAGTCTGTGGGGTTCCCTGGCATTGCCCCCGCTGACTCTAGCAGTGCCCGGGATTTCTTTATTGTGCCCCCATGTCTCAATTTTGTCGAAGGCAAACTCCTCCAGGACAGAGACAAATGGGGACTGTCTCTGTACAACCCCAGCAAGCAGCCCAATCACCAAGAGGGTATGTCCTGGTCTTAATTATGTTCTCACAAGATTAAAATGCAGTGCTTCTCTCCATCACGTTAGTTTGGTGGACCTCTGGGTTCGAAAGCAATCTGTTAATGCCTCTAAGAAATCAGGCTGGGAAAAATTAAAAATTATAACTAAAGACGCTGCCCCTCAGGCAGTCATTCTACAAGCGGTTCTCCAGAGCATTCTTGGTGAATGTGGGCAGAGCGCATGAGCCCCCAGAGTCTGCGCTGGCCACCCAATGTCCCGGAACCCCCTAGCCCAGGGGAGTTTCATGAGCCCTGACAGACACCAACAAGACTGTGGCAAAGAGTGTGAGCCTTGGAGTCAAGGACCCCTGGTTCAAAACCAGCCTGGCCTCCAACTGTGGGAACTTGGGCAAGCATCTTAAGCTCTTGAAGCCTTACTTTTATTATCTGCAAAATGGGTATAGTAATACATTCCTCATAGGAGTGTTATAAAGACTCACTGCAACCGTAAATGCAAAGTATGTAACAGAATATCTGGAGCACAGCAAATACTCAGCGACGTTCACTATTTTTCCTGTTATAATGATAAATATCTCCAAGGACGGAGGATCCCTTAGCAGGGTCACCAATATTTTACAAGGCAGAAATGAGTGTGATTACCTCTGCTAAAATGGGCAGGAAACACAGTGGCCTGCCCAGGTTCACAGTTGAGCCTACAAAAGAAAAATCAGTTACAGTTCATCTTTTGTTCATCCATACGTTGAAATGTTTGACCCATACAGGAAATATTCTTGTATGCCAGGTTTCCCTAGCATTTTTCCTTGAGAATGTTTTTTTAAAAGCAATTTAGAATGATACATTCTTAGAGTTAGGAGGGGAGTGGGGAGTGTTCATAGAAGTCATGCAGCCTGACCTTTTTCCAACTTGGGAAATCTTCTTATAAGCATCCCCCTAAGCCCTCCACTGGTGAGTAGTGAATCAGCTTATGCTCAGGCAGCTCAGCTATGGGGAACTCATGGCATTGGGAGACAGCCCTTGCAAGTGACCATCATCTTCCTTATTGTCAACTCTTTCTTCTTAACTCTTTTTAACTCTTAACTTCTTAATTTAACCTAGGGACAAGCCCCTAGGTCCCATGAGAGCTGAGCCCAGGTTGCTGGTTCATTGCTTCGTCCACAGGACCTAACACAGTGCCTTGGAACCTAGCAGGTAAGCAAGAGATATTTTTTGGATATATGGCGGGAAGGAAGAAAGGGAGGGAGGGAGGGAGGGAAGGAGGGAAGGAGGGAGGAAGGGAGGGACGGAGGGAGGGAGAAAGGAAGGGAGGGTGGAATGCCCTCTGAGTGGTATAGAATGAGATATATATATTTATTCCATTATTGTGTTATGGCTTAGAGTCCAAAACATGTAAACAATAAAACAATATACTTCATCCAAGTTAAAGATTTGGGGAGACTTCAAGCAAAACGATTATAGAACTGTAACTATCCTAAGACCTAAAAACTATCCCAGGCTTGAGTGTCAGCAATAAAACTCTGCTTTAAAGTGACTTGCCCACTAGGGGCGCTGGGCTGGCTCAATTTCAGCTCAGGTCCTTGGTCCCAGGGCTGTGAGATCGAGCCCCACATCGGTCACTGCTCTAGGCATGAAGCCTACTTGGAATTCTCTCTCCCCTTCTTCCTCTACCCCTATCACCCCCCCCCTTAAAAAAAAAGAAAGAAAGAAAAGAAAAAAATCATTAAAAAAATTTAAAGTGAATTGTCCACTAAAATAAATAAATAACCAATAAATTGGTGGCTGATTATGAGGGTATGACTCATAGTCAGATGAAGAACAGTCTCACAGGTTCTGAATTAGTAACACTAATGCATGCCTCCGAGATAATTATAAAGAATTTCATTCATATCTGAATGTCTTTTTCTTTTCTTTAAACTGCAACAATTTAGAGCCTATCATCTATTTTGTATTAAACAATGCCTAAGACCTTAATAGAAACGTATGGAATTCTGAATTGGTCACAAGGACAGACTTCCAACAGAATCTGCTTATACTTTCCCCAAATGGGCATTTACTCATGGGCAACATAGTCTCTTTCTCAAAATAAGTCATCGGATTTATTAACTGTTGGTTCTAAGAAGAACAAGATGGTTAATAGTGCCTATGTTACATATAAACACGTGCATTCACTTTTATTAGTAATCAATAAGGCAAGTCACCCTGTCTCAATCTTATTATGCCATATCTTGGATTGTTTCCTTTCTCTTCTGCAGAATCTCATTTGCTACAAGTTTCAAGTGCCCAATGACTGATTTATTGTTTTCTTCACAGGAGGAGGGAGAAACACTAGGTACCTGGTACCCAGCAAAAGCTGGGTCGGCAGAGTTATCAGTGGAATTCCTCAAAGTGACAAAGGGCTCGATGGGGGGTTCCTTGCTGGTACAACCAGGTCACAAGCCTAAGAAGGCTTGGCGGGTATGGCTGGCTCCCTCCCCGGGGCCTGCTCTGTTTCCGATCTGGGCTTTGCTGCCCCAGCCAGTGCTCCTGCCCCTGGCTCTCGGCAGGACCTCAGGCTCCAGGAATTTGGACCGAGTGGTAGAGACATCGCCGACAGAGACGGCAACTGCCAGTTTCCTCCCTGTGCTGTCTTGTGATTCAAAGCAGACTCTGCTCTGCTTTTTAAAAAGGGGAGCCCGTTAATGCTGGAGACACACAAGAACAGAATCAAGCAAGGAGACACAACAGTCTGAGGCAAGAGTCCATGGGTAAGCAGCTCATCCATGGTGAACCATGGTGGGGACGTGGTCACGGGGAGCCCAGGGGCGCAGGAGACTGATTGCTGAGGGTCCTTCTGGGAGGGAACAGGAGCTGCGAGAACACTGGGACTTGGTCATTGCACAAATGACCCGGGGCTGGGACCTGCTCCCTCCAAACACCCAGAAGGATGCTCCCCCCCCCCCACACACACACACACCATCCATCCCTCCAGCACCAAGCCATCCAAACCCTGCATTTGTGTCTGGTTGCAGGGAGGGTGCTTTTCCATCTTGCACCTTTATCTGAAGTAAACATCGTGGAGCCCAGCAGCCTTATTTGCCAGCTCCTTACAGCTCCTTATGGGAGGTGGCTTTGGACTGGGCCTCTCTCACGTGCATCCTGTTTGACAGCATAGTTAGATAACTGAGCAGAGACGGCTATGTGGCATAGTCATTGAGTACACCTTGGCCTTTCTCTTCTTTGCATTAATTTCCAGCTGGTGCCCTCTCTTCCTTGGAGGGGCACCATTCTTTGGTAGGAGTGATACTGGTGTAGATCTGCTGTGTGTGACAGTGCTGCTTTTTAGGAGACTAGACCACATCGCAAGAATTCTGATATAATTAGGTCATGTATCAATATTTTCATGCACATGTATATCCTTAGTGACTTCTATAACCACTCAGGGGACACCAGAACTTGAGTCATGTCTTCTTTCTTTTATACATGTATATAGTGATTCTCCCTTCCATCCATGACCCAGCACCCGTCACAGGTGCCCTCTTAATCCCCATCACCTGTTCACCCATTCACCCCACCCACCGCCCCTCTGGTAACCATCAGTTGTCCATAAAAAATCTGCTTCTCAATTTGTCTTTCTCTCTCTTTTTCTCCCCTTTTTGTTTTGCTTCTTAAATTTCAGATATGAGTGAACTCATTTGTATGCTGTTTGTCTTTTCCCACTGACTGATTTCGCTTAGCAGAATCCTCTCTAGTTGTATCCACATCGTCGCCAGTGGCGAAATCTCATTCTTTTTATTGCTGAATAATAGTCCATTGTATATATGCACCACGTCTTCTTTATCTACTCATCAATTCATGGACACTAGCCCCCATATTTTCCTTTTTTTTTAAAGATTATTTATTTATTTGAGAGAGAGAGAGAGAAAGAGCACACGTGAACAGGAGGAGCGGCAGAGGGAGAGAGAATCAGACTTTCCACTGATCAGAGAGGCCACCCAACTGATCGTGGGGCTTGATCCCAGGACCCTGGGATCATGACCTGAGCCGAAGGCAGGCACTTAACCAACTGAACCACCCAGGCGCCCCAAGCCCATGTATTTTCTTAAATGATCCACTGGGTGCCCTAAATTTCATCCTCTTTGTCTTGGAAAGATAGCTAGTAAGTAAGTAGTGTTACAAGTAAGACTGTTGCAATGATTAACTGAGAAATTACAAAGTCTTTTGTAATGTGCTATATAATGGATCATTATCATCATTATTATTATTATCATGATTATTGATAGACATGGCACCGCTATAAGCTGGTTAAATACCAAGAAATATGAGTAAAATGTACTTCTTACATTACTTTTCCAACACTGTGGTTTACTTCTGACCAGACCAGGGTCTTGGCCAAGGTCCTACATTTAGTAACTGACAAAGCAGGCTAAAATCCTCCCAGCTCACGGTGTGGCTTCACGGCACGTGTTTCTAATGCACAGACAACAGGGTGCAGCAAAGCAGTGGCTGTGGGATGAGGCTGGGGGCAGGAGAGCAGCCCAGCCCCGGGAACATCACCCCTGGCCATTGTCAGCCCTGAACACAGACCATCTCTCTGCAAAAGGGAACTGTCTGCCTCACTCTGCATCTCCTCCCTCTGTGCTTCAGGAAGCCTCCCAGCCTCCATGCGGCCGGCCCTGGTCATGCTCCTCCTGCTTCACTCCTGCCTCCTCCACGGAGGACAAGGCGACCTCCGCGAGGACCTGAGCTTGCTGAAGACCAAGCTTGCACTTCGCCTCTACCAGGACGCAGCAGTCCCTAGAAATGGAGCCAACGTTGTTATTTCTCCTGCCGGCGTGTCCCTCGCTCTGGAGATCCTGCAATTTGGAGCCCAAGGAAACACTGGCCGGCAGCTGGCAGAGGCGCTGGGTTACACCGTCCATGGTAAGAGGACTGCTCAGGCTCCTGTTCACTCTGCTGCTCCCCCTCCCCCTCCCACTCGGGCTGCCTCAGGAGGTGGGGTATCTCTGAACCCAGCGGCTGGCGCCGGATGACCATCAGTAGATAAGGGTGACCACAGGCAGCCTTCAACTTTGGATCACGGTCCCCTTGATGAACTTTGAATTTCCCTTCTAACCTCGGGTTTCATGGCAATTTTTCAATTTCACTTCACTGGTCCTTCTGCAGAGCCCTACCAGGTGCCAGGAAGTCTCCAAAGCACCTCGTAATTTAAAGTAATTTAATTAATTGTCACAACATAATTGTCATTATGTGTTCTGATGCTCAGAGAAACCATATACAATTGTTAAGCCTTGACAGATGATGAAATTATAAATCAACCCTATTTAGAAATGAGCAAATAGGTCCTGAGAGCCTAAGCCACTTGCCCAAGGTCACACAGCTAGTAAGTAGCACACTTGAGACTCAAGCCCAGGTTGTCTAGTCCAGAGCCCCAGTACCTTACCCACCTGCTTCCATAAATCTGTGATTTCTGGCCAGTGCCATCGCTACCAACATACATCTGCAATTACATAGTTTGGAGAGGCTATGTCGGCAGCAGCCGGAGTCTTGTGAACACCAGGTCAGCCATGCCTTGCCTATGCTCAGGACCTCTGGCTGGCTGCATGGCTGGCCCCAGGGCCCACCTACCAGCTGCATGCTAACACAGACACTCATGCACAAAGCTTTGGCTTCTCCATCTCTGAATAAGATAGCAGTAAAAAAGGAGGAGAGTTGCTGGGGGCAGGAGAGCAGCCCAGCCCCGGGAACATCACCCCTGGCCATTGTCTATGGCCATTAATTGCATAAATTAGCATGTTCCAGAAATTATACGAACTAATACCCACACAGCCTGGGTGAGAGCTTCCTTTGAGCTCAAATCTTGAGGTGGCAAGTGTAGGTTAATCCTGAAGTTGCTGGGCCACAAGGCACCAGCTGTACATTCCCATCCCCCTCCATCCACGCCCCATCCCCTACCAAAAACAACCCTCATCATGCTGCCGGCCAGCTTCATTTTTCTTAGCAAGGAGATCACAGAAATGTACATCTCCACGGACCATTCTTCAGCCACATTAGATTCAGGGCAATACAATCTATCAAGTACTGTTGCTGGTGCTGTGCTAGGGTCTCAGCATCCAGAAAGACAAGGAAAACTGTGAACACAAGCGGCTCCGTCTCATAGGAACGACGCACACAGAAATGCCGCTCTAATGCAGTACAGTGAGTGTATTTATTTGAAATAAGTTAGCACAGGGAAGGGAAGCAGATCGGGGAGGCTCCCCAGAAGACATAGGATCTGAGTTATGAAGAATTAATAGAGACTGATATTTCAGCCTTAAAACAGAGTCTCCCAATAGTCAGGATTCAGGGACAGAGAGAAATGCAAGTGTAGCTACTCTGTAGGGAAAGGGAACTGATTACAGACCTTTCTCGGCTGTCAGGTATAATCATGGTCCCTGGCTAACCAAATGTGATGATTAACAGGGTTTCCATAGACCCCATTTGAGAATTATCAAATGTCGAAAATGCGTAATAGTCAAACCCTGTGGAACATAATCCCACCCTTTTTCTTACTCAGACACTGCTTTATTATCTTACAGATCCATGGCTAATTATGAACAGGGATAGGCCACTTCTAGGGTTCCACTTACTAGACTACCCCTGCACTTTGGTTTGTCCCAACCTCACCCAGAGAACCATGTGCACTGTTCAAAATAGTCTGTCGGTGCCCGAACCCAGGTTTCCTTTTAAAAGTCAAGGCAGACCGATAAAATGTATAAAAAGCAGCATCAAGCACATTCCAGAGTCTGGGGGCCATTGTTCCTGTTTAATCAAAAGAAAGACCCACCCACGTTTGCAGTGGGGCACACCAGCATTGCCTTGTTCTCATTGCATTTTGAGCCAGTATGTGACAACCAGGAGCTTTGCTAGGATTCCCACCTGCTGCTCAGACAAGCACAGCGTGAGCTCGGAACGGACACCAACGCCATCCCTAAAGCGTACCTTTGTTTCTGCCACACAAAACACACAATTTCCTGATGTTCCAAGTTCAAGGCAGTTCTGGCGGTTTTCTAGGTAAACTGATCAAGAACACTTTACAGCTTCTGTTATGAAAGAGAATAAGGCCAGGAACAGAAACCTCAGAAATGGAGGTGGCCTGGCTCTTGGGGAAAAAATTCTGTTTGATGATGATATGAATTTCACTTTTCCAGTCATTATATTGTTTGATCCTCATAGAAAACACATAGATTCATAATCCCTATTTTACAAATGAAACCAGAGGTTAATGATTTGGCAGGACTCGACAGGTGTCAGAGCCAGAATTCAAGTCCCAGCTTCTCCGACCACAAATCCTAGGTTCTTGCCACAGATGCAGAGAGATATAAGTACCTTGCCTTCTCTTTTTTAACCAGAGATATCCCCATTATTTCCTCAACCTAACCAAATCCTTTGACATCATGCTCAACTCTGGAAAGTAAAACATTAGCATCTAAGTTTGTAGTTGGACAATTTTATATTCATTTACCTTATAAAGTCAGGTCCCACCAGATTCTGTGTCACATTCAGGAAGTTCATCCCAGCAAATTGACTCAAAAGGAAGACACTCTCCACCCTGGTCTCACTGATGAGTTAAAATGCTCATTCGTAGCAAGAGAAATTCATGAGAAAATACTGTGTCTTCTTCTAGTACATTCCACCCACTCTGTCGCCTTCTGAGAAACTCTCTCTTCAATCACAGTGCCCTCACTACATTCCTGATCTAGGGCCCTTCCACCTTCTCCCCTCCCTCACTGTTCTCTGAGATCTACCTAGCCTGCCCTCCAGAGGGATGCTCTCTGGAGAGGGAGGGAGAGGAATGAAGCCAGCAGGAACACAAATTCTCTTTCAAAGGCTCCCAGGGAAGAGCAGTTCGCCGTAGCTTAGATCCTCAGTCCTTCTTGCCCCACAATGGCCAAGGACCTGGAAAACTCATAGTAATTCAGCGAAACAGGAGGCTTCATGCTCCAGAGCCTCACAGAGGAAGGGGCTCTCCAGAGCAAAGCAGGGGGTCCTGTACCTCACCTACTGGCAGGAGGGTGGTGAAGGGTCCAGTTCCCTCATCTAGAAATGGGGGTCACAATAGCAGTAAATATACAGAGCTGTTGAGAGGACTAAATGGGCTGTGAACACCGTCGGGAGTTCCTATACTGCAGATGAATGTTCTAGCAGCGTCTAGAAAAGCTCTTCTCTTGTGCAAATGGGCAGGGACACATCAGGCTCAGGTGGAGAACCACTTTCTCCAGCTGATTTACTCTGCTCCTTTAACATTTCTGGCTAAAAGCATAGCTGCTCCCCTGGCCTAGATTGGGTTAGAGGACAGAGAGAAGGTCACACTGCATTGTGGACCAGTGATATGTCTCACATTGTCCCTAAAGATGGTCAACATTTTAAAGGGACATGATTTTATAAATACATGTGACCTTCCTCAGTGAGAAAAATCTGGCAACTTAAGTATTTTTTCCATTCATTTCTTTACTCATTCAAATAAAAGCCCTAGAGTTAGGCTGCAGTTCACAAGATATGCAAGATGAGTCTGTGCTTTACAGTTCGGATTCTAAGAAGTAGCTTGGGTCATGAAAGTTTTCTGGGTAAGTGAAATCTGTCCCCAGCTGTGACCTGTAGCCCAGTCGCGGGGGCCCTGGCCAGGGTGGATTCTGGGTGCCTCCAGAGAACTTCGGCCAAGCAACTTGGGGGTCTGCTGCCCTCCCCTGGGCTGGCCTCTGACACATGACAGGTGTTGGGGTGGAGGGACCCCAAGCCACATCAGAGACTGCCCCCAACAGTTGCCCTGGGAGAGCCAGGGCAGGGCAGTGCGGGAGGAAGGAGCAGAGCGTATATCTCCCAGGATTAATTTGTGGATAGCCACAGGCCCTGCCTAAGAGGAAGGAGAGGCAAGGGCGCAAGGGAAGGGCTTTGTTCCAGAAGCAGCCTCAGGGAGGGGACCTGGCTGCTGGAAGAGCCCAGCTCCCGTGTGTCAGAGGCAGCCCGGAATCCTGAGCTGTGCCCTGACTCACCAGTGGGTGAGAGGCCCCGCTCCAGCTGCAGAGTCTGCCCTGGGGAGACTAAAAACCATTGCGTGTAAATAATACCATGAAAAAGAGATCCACTATTGATTATGGAGAGAAGGAAGCAATCTCCTGTGTAGGTCGTCAATAAAAAGAAGTCCAGCCACCATCCAAGAAGGTGCAAATGCTTATTATTTCCTCAACGTCCGCACAGGCTCTTGCTAACATGAAATGGTGCCAGCTGTCCGCTGGGTCTGAGGGACATGGGGGATGGGAGGTGTTCTTACCTTTCCTCTGTGTTTCTCAAATTGAAAGCATCGTTCTAAAAGAGGCCACATCTCACTGTCCCTCAGGCTTATGACATGCAGTCATGGGAACGGATCTAAGGTGCTGTGCAAGGTACACTCACAATTGGACATCGTGGCCACCATCTGTCACTGTTATTCATGATGCTCCCCATGAACCAACAGACTTCTTAAATATTTGAAGCCCCATTGCCCTGCATATCAGGCCTGCAGTTTTCCCAGTGCTCTGTACCCCCAGCATGTCTGACTCAAGAAGTTAAGGAGGAAGAGCCTCTGGGATATTGGTAGTGATTTTCCATTTGACTTCATCACAGCTTGATTTCTCGCAGATCTTGCATGGCTCCCCCCCCACGCCTCCCCCCACCCTTAGCTTTTAATCTGTGGATCCAGGCCTGTTTCTGAGCAATTTAGTTATGACTTATCCAAATTGACGGTAACTGGTAGATGAGTGTCTAAGACAGGAGTGGTATTGCTGAGGCCCCATCCCCATGCACTGCGCCAAGAGAGAGGGTGCTAACTCCTTACCTACACTCACCACTGTCCGTTTATCCCAACACCTTTTCCACAGACCGAAGAGTGAAGGAGTTCTTACACACTGCTTATACCACACTGCCCAGCTCCAGCCAGGGCACCAAGATGGAGCTGGCCTGCACCGTTTTTGTGCAGGGAGGAATGCCACTGTCCCCCTGCTTCATGGAGCAGATCTCCCAGTGGGCCAACAGCAGCGTGGAGACAGCCTACCTCCGCGAACCCAATGGCAGCAGCCTCCAGGCCACAGAGTGGGCCTCTGGGAAGATCCAAGGTAAAAGAAACCATTCACTTGGTGAGGCTAACATCTGAGGGCTATAAACACAGTACCAGACCTTGCTGCTCAGAAGCCACATGGATAGACACTCAGATCACTCCCAGCTGCAGCAAAAGTTTGTCCTCATAGGAGACCCTACCCTTAAATGAAGCAAGCTGCTTCATTTGGCCTCCTTCTGCCCATTCCCCGCCATGCACATGCAGGAAGGGCGCTTCAGAGCCTCCTGCCTCCGGGGAGCCCTGCAGGCTTTGTTCTAAGCACCTGTTCCCCGAAGGTGCATCCTTGCCCCCCACCCCAGCTCTGCTGTCATCTACAATGACACGGCAGCAATGAACACGGGAGCAATGTGGGCAGGGAGAAGGGGGCCATGTCTGCTCCAGAATTAACTCCCGTGACAGCAACAAAACAGTTCTTGGAATTCAAGAGGAGAAAAAAGTCACATGTAATAAGACATTGGGCCGTGTGTTATCGGAGAAAAACGCTTAGAAATAACCCAAGTGCCCAGCAGTTAGGGATGGCTCCCTGAATTACAGGACCTACATATCATGCAGGCGGAATTATTAAAGATGGTGAAAATTAGTACACTTATTGAGATTCCATTTACTGATTTGGCACTTTTCTAGGTGCACTGTGTTCATCCTCACAGCAATCCCAGGAGATAGGTGCTGTTACTGTCCCCAGTTTATAGATAGAGGAAGAGAGTCAGGATCCCCACCCAGGCAGTCTGCCACCAGCATTCATGGTAATTACAAAGGTTATACAGAAATAGGGAGAATGTTCAAGATACACCGATTTATCAATTATTCCTTCTCTGTCAGTTTTCTCCACTATCTTCATAATGTCTTTCCAGTGTACTTAAAAGTGTTTAATTCACTGTGCTGTGGGGCGGGGGTGGGGCTAGTCAGCCCCCCGGGGATTGTCCTCCAGGGAAGAAGGGCAGCCAGGGAAGAGCCTGGAGTCTGGAGACCGGCTGCGTGGGTTCAAAGCCAAGGTCTCTGTCTTGAGCAGTTGGGTGATTGGTGGCTTTGCCACTCACACATATGTGACCTGGGGCAACTTCTCCAAGCTTTGGTGGCCCCTCTGTAAAACTGGGACTAACAGTTGAACTGGTGAGAGGTGTCAGTGCGAGTTTGTTAAAGCGTTTCCAACAGAGCACAATGTGTGCTTTTATTAATAAAGGGCCGAGGCGACAACCTTCTCTGAGCCTGCTGTCTTCTCTCCGGTAATGCATGGAACCTGAAGACTGTGCCTGGGTATTACTAACTTACCAGGGATGAGGCCCAGCAGCTGGGGGCGCGGGGGTGAGGAGGGAAGGAAGTGGGGGGGGGACGCCATGCAGCAGCCCGGGCACAACACCTGGTGCCTCTCAGGCCCGAGCAGTGGGAACCTAAGGCCCTTGGGGAAACGCCCCGCTGGAACCAACGAGAGCCTCCTCACCTGCTCTGCAAAAGATAAAAACATGGTCTTCAGCAACAACTAGTTGCAAATACCATAATTCCCCAACTAATGATACTGATAAGCAGGCCACATACCCAGGCTCAGGGATGACCCAGACCCACCAGGACAGGTGCGCCCATCTCAGCAACGCTCTCTCACTTACAGGTGACGATCCCGGTGGCCCAATGTGGCAGCGCAGCAGCAGGGCAGCAGTGGCCCAGCTGGTGAGCACCATGGCCTTCCAAAGCACCTGGCGGCACCGATTCTCCTCCACGGACACCCAGCTCCTGCCTTTCACCAGTGCCCAGGGCCTCGTCCTCCAGGTCCCCATGATGTACCAAATGGCCGAGGTCAACTACGGTGAGCTCCTTCCCCACTAGCAGCGCCATCTTCCATTAGAGGAACAGGGAGCAATGTGGGCAGGGAGAAGAGGGCCGTGTCTGCTCTAGAAAGAGCCATGGTGTTTCTCTGCCTTCCCTCCACTGTGAGATGTGTGCGGGGTAAGGAAAGCCCAGCAGCTGGGAAGACCTGGAGAGGACAGTGAGGAAACAAGTAGGGGTGAAGAGAAACCGAATTTCACACTTGAAATTTCCCTCTGCACCTAGTAAGAGGCGTTAGCGTAAAACCAAAAATGTTTGGGCCAAACCACTCCCGCCCCTGCATGCACCCCAGGAAATAAACAGCCACTTCATGGTTTGGTGATGAGAAAGGACAGAAAATTGAGAGTCTGTCTAGACAGCTCTTGAAAGCATGCCCACATGGACCTGGCATCTGTCATTCTGCCTGCCCCCCCGCTGGAATGGTCACTCACCCCAGCCCACTGGGGGGCAGGTGCGCAGAGTGCCAAGGCCATAGCAGGAGCCCCCGCCCTGCAGGCTGGCTTGCGGTGTAGACGCCTCCGCGGAGCCCCAGCGAGGCAAGGGGAGAAGAGGAGAAGGGACCCAACCACCTGTCCCCCACATACCTCTCCCGCAGCCCTCACTGCAGGCTCAGCCCTTCCAGCTGTGGGACTAATTCTGTTCCCATTCAGAGAAAAGTCAGTGAGACAGCATTTTAGGAGCTCCGGCATTTACAAAACTTGCTATCATCCTGCTTTGATTCCATGCAGGACGCATTGTGAATGTTCATCACAGTTTAACCATTTGTTATTCATCCTGTAATTATTTATTGAGGTCGAGTTAGATGAGAGTGGAAGAATGTCAACTGGATAAGTAAATATGTATTTATGACAATAATAGTTCTTGATTCAAAGTTTTCCCCATTGCTTCTTGACCCATGCTGATTGATCTGACCATCAGCTGCATAAGATTTCCCAATTTTATCTGATATCTGGGTTTAGAGCTTTTGTCAAAAGATCTGGCACAAAGAGCCTGGGTCCCCACAAGGCCACAGAAGGCCAGGATTGGAATGGCTTCCCCTTTAAGACGGGGCACCCGGGTGGCTCAGTCGGTTAAGCTTCTGCCTTCAGCTCAGGTCATGATCCCAAGGTCCTGGGATTGAGCCCCACATCAGGCTCCCCGCTGGGGAGTCTGTTTCTCCCTCTTTTTTCCTCCATTCATCCTCTCTCTTTCACTTGTCCTCTCTCTCAAATGAAAGTCTTAAAAATAATCATAATTTTAGAACAAACAAACAAAAAAAAGAGTAGATGGCTCTCCCATGTGCCATCACTCTCACTGTACCTGGGCACTGCAGGCCCTGAGACTCAAGACCTATAAGGGTATCTTAGAAATTCTAGGTCTTAAGATCAGAAAAGGTGACTGTCTCTGGCCTCAACTGCTTCCTGAGGGTGAGTAGACACCCATTAATAAAATGTGTTGTTTCCCGTTCTGTGAGACGGCCCTTCCCCAGCTCCTGGAACAGAACTGATCCCCCGCCCCTACTAAACTTCCAGGTCAGTTCCAGGACCCTGCAGGCCATCAGGTGAGCGTGCTAGAGCTGCCTTACCTGGGAAGCACAGTGAGTCTGCTCCTGGTTCTGCCACGGGACAAGGACACCCCACTGAGCCTCATTGAGCCACACCTCACAGCCAGCATTCTCCACGTCTGGACCTCCAGCCTCAGGAGAGCCAGAATGGATGTGTTCCTGCCCAGGTGAGTGGCTGTGTTGTCCGTACAGAGCGCTCTGGTGGTCTGACTCTGGAGTCTGTCCTTAGCCACTGGGCCCACTTGTCTAATGCACCCCTAGAGGTTAGGAGCAGGGAGGAGCTACACTAGCGTTGGGGTCCAGGTCAGAGTCTCTGGTGACTTGCTCATGATGCAGATAGAACAGAATTAATTTCCTGAGGTCTTCTCAAGAGAAGATACTCTGCCTTCACTCGGGCAGACTGGGGGCCCCAGGCTTCATGCTACAACCAGTTCTCTGAGCAGGGAAAAAAGAACGGTGCACTTACCTTGCAGAAATGTGCCCCAAAATCTTATCACATCCTAAGAGTAGAAAACCATCATTTTTCCAAAACCAAAGACGCAAGATAGTTTATGTTATTAAGCAAATACCAATATAATTCTGATCAAAAGGCAAATTAAAATGTAAATCAAGACTTTTAGTTTCTGTGCTGAAGATTCTCCTTCTTTTCAATAGAGTTGAGACTTTCTTTAAGAAAACGCAATAGGTACAAATACAAATTGTCAAAAAGTTAAATGATGGTTCCAGATTTTGCTTTTCCAAAGCAAAACTTATTTGCAAAGCTCATTATTTGATGAAGAATTCCTTATTGAAATTCTTCAAATGATAAGCTTCTCTGGTACATTTGGAATCAGAGTAAACTTTTGATTACTTTGTAGACAAGCGTTAAACAAGGACTAAAGGCTTGGGATGTGGATTCTTCATGCTCCTTCCTGCTGGCTGCTTCAGCCTCCTCTGCTGACCAGGCTCTCAGCAGCACTGGGTCAGTGATCTTGGCAGTGCTCCTTCAAGGAATTAAAAATATGCCCAGACACTGAAATAAAAAAAAATACAAAGAGTGAGTTAAGGGCCAGGGTCTAAAGTGGGATCTGGCATTAAAAAAAGGGGGGAGGGATCTGGCATAACGAAGGTGGAAGGTAAACTTAAGTGTGAGATAAAGCCTGTGCGTCTCCAAACCAAATATCTGGACCTAAAACGAAAGCACAAAGACAGGATGTCAACAGATCTTCCCTAGCATGGGACAGAAGCAACCCTAGTCTTTCTGTTTTATTTGAGAGAAGCTCGGGGGAAGAAAGATGTGCAAAGTGGAGATAAAGTGCAACCCGGTGCAGGAATTTGCCAGGCCCTTCAGGAAGAGGAGACAGATGACGGGCCTCATCCTGGAGCAGCTGCTGTGAGGAAGAGGCCCCAGCAAGAAGCCCAGCTCCTTTGAGAGCCCTCCACTGTCTCTGATTCCACCTTCAGAGCACCCTACGCTTGAGGAATGATTCGAAAAACTCTAAAGACAGGGACAGGATGGGGCAGCAGAGATCATAACAACACACAATATTATTTAACACTTGACCTTATCCTGATAGATTTTTTTCTCTCCCTCAGACAATGGAGACTGCCATCCATATAGTTTTAGGTAAATGAGGCTGTTTCATAAGCAAAACTCACCAAGTAAAGAAATAGCCTCAAACCCTTGAAGGAATACATAGAGAAAGAATTAAAATGAGGTTTTAGGTCTAAATTTCGGTACAAAACTTTGGACCGTGGTAGACATAAGTCATGTTTTGGACCAAAACCTACCTCTAGTTCTGCAGATCATTCATTCATTATTTAATATGACCTGCTTCATAACCAGCCTGCATTTTTCATGTAGCAAGAGCAAAAACTTCTGCACACTGTGGGTAGCCATGCAAAAATCATGTGGTGGTGAGGTACTTCTTTGGATTAAGCAATAACAGTGTATTAGCAGATTCTGGATGAATGGTGATGTCCAGCTTCCAAAGTAATATTTTATTTACGAAGAAATGAAATAAAATGTATAGGGGCAATTCGTCTTCATTAGGGATATTAGCATTCCAAAAGAGTAGCCAAGAAAGCCAATGAGTGCTAACAGGGTCGTTTATATCCGTAATATCATAATGTCCCACAAGAAAGACTAATAATGTCAAATATATATTTGTTTAATGAACAAGACAGTGGTTATTAGGTCGACATAGTAGGAAGTTAAGAATGAGCATTTTTTCTGACAATAGAAGAGACATAGTTTTTTTATTGAAGTATAATTAACATTCAGCGTGATACTTTCAGGTGTACGGTATAATGAATCAGCAACTGTATGCATCACTCAGTGTTCATCATGATAAATGTACTTTTAATCCCCACCACCTGTTTCACCCATCCCCCACCCACCTCCCCTCCGGCAACCACGGGTTTGTTCTCTATATTTAAGAGTCTGGTTTTTTTGTTTGTGTCTCTTTTTCTCTTTGTTTTAAGTCTTTTAAAAATCCATCAGATCTCATATATTCAGAAGTTTTGGCCTTCCTTTCAAAGAGCTACTAATCATCATTCAGGTGTGGATTTTGCTTTTCTACGGGCATTTTCTTTCTTTTTCAACAAATTGAGATATCAATTCACTTAACAACAAAATTCGTTCTTTTAAAGTGTACAAGTCAGAGGTTTTTAGTATATTGGCAAAGTTGTACAACCATCACCACTATTTAATTCCAGAACATTTTCATCACCTCTAAAGCAAACTCCATGCCCATTAGTAGGTCCTCTACATTCCTTCTCCTTGCTAGAGTCCGAGGCAACCTCTAATCTACTTCTGTGGCTCAGTGGACTTGTCTGTACTGTATATTTCATACAAATAAAATCATACAACATGTAGCCTTCTGCATCCGGCTCCTCTCACTTAGCATAATGTTTTCAAGTTTCATCCTTGCCTAGTATACATCAGTACTTCATTCTTTTTCATGGTCGAATAATTTTCCATTGTATGGATATATTACAATTTGCTTTATCCATTCATTGGTCTATAGACATTTAAGTGCCGGGAAATTTTTGGCTTGTTTTCACTTTTTGGCTTCTGAACTACTTCCATGTGCACATTTTTGTGTGGGTATGGGTTTTCAGGTTTCTTGGTTATATACCCGGGAATGGAAATACTGAGTCATGTGTTAACTCTACATTTTACACCTTGAGGACCTATGAGACAGTTTTCCAAGGGACTATACCATTTTACATTTCCACCAGCAATCTATGAGGTTCCAGTTTCTCCATACCCTTGTCAACACTTGTTATCATCAATCTTTTTTTTAAAAGATTTTATTTATTTATTTGACAGAGAAAGACAACAGCTAGAGAGGGAACACAGGCAGGGGGAACGAGAGAGGGAGAAGCAGGCTTCCCACTGAACAGGACGGCCCATGTGGGGCTTGAACCCAGGACTCTGGGACCATGACCTGAGCTGAAGGCAGCCACTTAACGACTGAGCCACCCAGGTGCCCCTCGTCCATCTTTTTTTGATAAGTCCCTCTGTGTGGGATGTGTGGCAGTACAGAGTTCCAGTTTGGTGATGAAAATTTCCAGAGTGGACAGCGGTGGTTGGACAGCAATGTGAATATACTTAATGCAACTGAATAATGCCCTTAAAATGGTAAAATTTTATGTGGTGTGTATTTTACTACAGTTTTTTTTTTTTTTTTAGTCCCTCTGAATGGAGGGAAGGATTAAAAAGTAAGGATGTTATAGAGTTTACATTCAGAAACTATATAGTTATTCTTAGTTACATTAGTTAGGATGCATTCACTAACCCCCTTGCCCTCCAGCAATGCCCTCCTCTGTGTTTTGGCTTCTCCCTCAGGTTGGAGGCAAGACGGCTGCGAGCTGTCTAACCTCACAACAGTGTGTCACAACAGATACAGAAGAAAATCCCTATCTTTTTTATTGTAGCCATCCTAGTTGGTGTGAGGTGGTTTCCATGGTGACTTTCATTTGTATTTCCCTAATAACTGATGACATCAAGCATATTTTCAGTGCTTTCTGGCCGCTTACACATCTTTTTTGAAGAAATATCTATTTGAATCTTTTTTCCACTTTTAAATTGGTTGTCTTTGTATTGCTGAGATGTAATAGTGCTTTATATATTCTGGATACTAGTCCCTTATTAGATTTATAATTTGCAAATTTTTTTCCCATTTTGTGAGTTGTCTTTTCACTTTTTAGATGATGTCCTTTGTAGTAAAGAAGTTAATTTTATCGAGGTTCAGTTAATTTATTTTTTCTTTTATTTCTTGTGCTTCTTTTGATGTCATTTCTAAGAAACTATTGCCTAACCCAGGTCACAAAGACCTATGTCTATGTTTTTCTTGGAATGTTTTAGTTTTAGCTCTTGTATTTTAAATTAATTTTTGTATGAATTATGAGATAGAGGTCCAACTTCATTCTTTGCATCTGGTTATCCAGTTGTCCTAGCAACATTAAAAAAGACTATTTTTTCTCCCATTGAATCTTCTGGGTACCTTTGTTGAAATTAATTGATTATTAATTAATGAGTTTATTTCAATGGATTTACTTTCAATTCTATTCTATAGGCACAAATGTCTATGCTTCAGCCAGTATGACATGGTCATGATTATTATAATAATGTTTAGAATTCAGGAAGTGTTAGTCCTTTGACTTTGTTCTTCCTTTTTCAAAGTTGTTTTGGCTAGTCTGAGTCCCATACATTTTCATGTGAATTTTAGGATCAGCTCATCAGTTTCTGCAAAAAAAAAAAGGCAGCTGAGATTTTGATGATCATTATGTTTACTGTTACATCAATTTGGGTATATTGCTAACAATATTAACTGTTCCAATCTGTGAACACAGGACTTTCTTCATTTTATTTATGTCTTCCTTGGTTTCTTTCTATTACATTTTTTAGTTTTCAGTGCACAAGTTTTGCATTTCTTTTTTTTTTTTTAATATTTTATTTACTGACAGAGAGAAACACAGCTAGAGAGGGAACACAAGCAGCAGGAGTGAGAGGGAGAAGCAGACTTCCCACCGAGCAGGGAGCCCAACAAAGGGCTAGATCCCAGGACTCCAGGATCATGACCTGAGCTGAAAGCAGAGGCCTAAGCACTGAGCCACCCAGGCACCCCAAGTTTTGCATTTCTTTTGTTAAAATTATTTCTAAGTACTTTATTCCTTCTGATGCTATAAATGGGATTTTATTTGCAAATTATCCACTACTAATAAAAAAAAACATAGTTGACTTTTGTACCTTGATCTCATATCCTGCCACCCTGATGAACTCATTTATTAGTTCTAATTAATTTTTTCACTCTCTGTATGTATTCCTTAAGATTTCCTGTATACAAGATCAAGTAGTCTGTGAGTAGAGATAGGTGTACTTCTTTCTTTCTAATCTGGATGCATTTTATTTCTTTTTTTTTGCATAATTGCCCTCCATATTCTTCAGGACAATGTTAAATATGAGGGTGGACATCCTTCCCTTATTTCTGATCTTAGGAGGAAAGCATTCAGTCTTCACCATTAAGTATGATGCCAGCTATGGGTTTTCTATAGAGGCCCTTTTTCAGACTGAAAATTTTCCCTTCTATCCCAAGTTTATTGAGTGATTTTTGTTTTCATGAAAGGGTATTAGATATTTTTTCACATAGTTTTCTACATTTTTTGAGATGATCATGTGGCCTTTGCCATTTATTCTGTTAATCTGGTGTTTTATACTGATTGATTTTCAAATATCGAACCCACCTTGCATTCTTGAGATAAATCCCACTTGGTCACAGTGGGATTTATATGTTGCGGGATTCAACTTGCTAGTATTTTGTTAAGGATTTTGCATCTATATTCATAGGGATATTAGTCTGTGATTTTCTTTTCTCATGATATTGTCTGGTTTTGGTGAAGGGCAATTTTCTTTACTCAAGATATTTTTGTAGCATTTCTTCTGGGCTGGTCTTCTTAGCCCTACGAGAAAAAAAAAATCACTCTCATATACCTCACTTTTAATATTATCTTTAGTTACTAAAAATAATATTCCCAGTTTTGTCACCTACTATAATTACCATATTTGGCCTCAAACATCCCTGAGCTTTTTCTCAATATCCCTGAGAAACTAAAACCACAGTTGTAAAAATAAAGTGCATGAGCTGTGCTGGGCATTGTTGAGCACTTTACAAGAATTATTTCACTTAATCTTCACAAAGCTAATAACTAAGCACTACTATTAGGCTTATTTCACAAAGAAGGAAATGGCGGCAAAGAGAGGTAAAGTAACTTGCCCCAGTCCCTCAGTTAGCAAGAGGCTGCACCAAGATTCAGACCCTGGAACTAGACTCCCAAGCCAATATGTTTCAGCATTAAGTGTTTTCAAAATGGGTATGTTTTAAGTATTTAAGAAAATTTCAGAAGAGGTGGTACAAAATTTTTTTGAAAATGTCAGCGTAGTTGGAGAAAACATATGTATCTTTTTGGGAAACTATTCTAAAGATCCAAAACATACATTTAAGAGAAAATATGATACTTCTTTTTAAAATATTGGTCACCTTGTCTTGAATGGCAATGAAGATCTTGGCCATTAAATGATCTGGTCCAGGATTTTTCCTTTCCTATAAGTTCTGCTTAGTTTATAGAAAAAAAAGATAATCTAAATTCCATTTCAAAGTTTTTTTATTTTCAAAGAAAAATAATGTGAGCAACCCTTTAAAAGGATCCTTCAGCAGTAAAATCTTGAAAGTCTTGTCCTCGGAGAAATATTACGAAGTTGGTGTGCTGATTCTTCCTGCTCTCAGGACTATTAGGAAAACCAAAGTTTTTACTTGCATTCCTTCCCTCCTGTGCATCAAAGACACCCACTAAACACAGCGAACACAAAAATATGTCTTATAAAATATGACCATATTAAATGAGACCCTCTATTGTCAATCAACAGCTTCATTTCTGCACCTACTATGTGAGATGCCGCACAAGACAGGAGGTAGCAAAGAGTAGACACCGAGAGCACAGGATCTGCATGCAGACAGCCTTGCTTTGAGTTGCATTCCACCACATATCCATCATCATCTTGGGCAAGTGTCTCAATCTCTTTAGGTTTCTGCTTGCTCATCTGTAAAATGAGGATAATAATAACAGAGTTATGTGAAGATGAAATTAGAAAATCTACATAAAACACTTGTCATAGGGTCTAGCACATGGTAAGCACTCATTAATTAGTTACTATTAGGAAGTAAAAAATTGACTGGGATAACCTCTTTCCTCAAGTAGTTTATAATATCAAAAATAACAGTAATAGGAAGCAGAATAGTCCATACACCAAAAGAGCAAAACAAACAAAGTGTTGATGGAGCCTTAGCAACCAAAGGACAAAAAGAGCTGGAGAGGAGAGGAGGGGATAACAATGAATTGAGCTTTGAGGAACTGGTGATAACTCAAAGGCAATCAAAGGAGATAGGGTGGAAAGAACAGCAAAAGCAAAGGCGTAGAGGTGGAAGAGAGCCCTGTATGGTCAGACTAGTCAGTGGGTAAAGTTTATGAAAAGGAACAATGAAAAATAAAGCTGGAAATGAGGCTAGAGATCCCTGAATTCCAAGTTAGGGAGTTTGGCAGTTATGTGGTATGTATGAAAATATTTTGAATGAGATTTTTAAATGAAAGTTGATGGTTTGTTTTTGTTTTTTAGATTCAGGATCCAAAATCATTTCAATTTAAAAAGCATTTTAAATTCTTGGGGAGTCACCGATCTTTTTGATCCACTCAAAGCTAACTTGAAAGGAATTTCAGGTAACACTTCTTTCAAAATTTTTATCATTGTGCTTGGGGGCAACTTTGTCATACTGATTAAGGGATTTCTGTCTACAAAGACTTGAATGGTACAGTCAGAGTTAACATTCTTTAAAAGAGAAAAGAAAGCTTTGCTTTATACAAGAATATGTTGCTCCAGATAACAGCCACATTTGGGTTGGAGTTTGTGGGGAAGGGGTATTTTTGGAGACTTCTAAGCACTGCCTTTGGAGACCACCTTTAGGTTGAGGTCAGTGGCCATAGCACACGAAGCAACTCCCTCTGCCTGTCATGCCTGGGAGCATGCCAGAGACAGCGGTGCAATAACAGAGCTCTTCATTCTGCCCTCCCATTGTCCTGCCAGCCTCGCAGTCGCCCTTTGTTTCTACCTCTTCCCTCTCCTGCCCCCCTTATATCATTTCTGTCTTCTACTCATAAACTAACCTTGAAACTTTCCCTCATCCATTCTTCAAATCACTCATGAACCTGTAATCTTGCCCTAAAGTGTTCTCCTTTCCCAAGTCCCTATTAAATTTCTTTGTCCCCAGTAGACACACTACTACTAATCAATAGGAGCTGTATTTACTTATGATATGACAGGGAACTTACATCAAATATTTTTAAAAAATGGAATGCAAAACCTTATGTTCCAGAATCTTCTCAGAAGCCATTAGTTAAACTATTGCTAACTCCAAAGTCTCAGGTTTGTTTCTGCTCTAGATAGTAATAAGTTATCTGTATGAAGATGATACTATAGCAGGTATTTTCATTGGCCTTGATACTTTCTTTGCCTGATGGGCTTCAGAATGTCCATTTTTAAATGCAAGAACCTCATCATACAGAGTTTTCTAAAGCTTGCTCAAAATCTTATTAAGCAATCACACACACACACACACACAGACACACACACACACACACACACACGAATTTGGTCCATAAAAGCAGTCTTGGCTTGTGTTTTAAACGTCACCGGACAAACTAAATGGCAGTTACTTAACAAATAAAGCACAGGAGGAAGGATCTATTCTAGATTATTTAAAACCAAACAACACTGTACTAATTATTTAAACACAAAGAAATCAGCAAAGCAATATTCAAGTTTGGGCACAGTGCCCCCAGCAAAGCTTGGTGCACAATGGATATCCTATAAATATTGCTGACTTGGCTGAAGGACTCAACCAGACATTTTCCCTAGTGACACGGGCATAATCTGACACTGTAGGGAGAAGAGAAAGACTAGAGTGAAAGGATCAGAGGTCAAGGAAAGAGGAAGGGATAAAGAACTTGAGTGTACTCTATCTTTAATAGTGGGGAAAATCCAATCACAGTGTCTTCTTGTGAGAAGAGCTCAGGTAGGGCAATCCTTTTGTTGATGATGATACTATTCTTCCTTTGATTATTCTAATTCAAAACTTTGGGACCCTTCTTGATCTTTTCTTCCAAACCACAACATTCAATTAATCACTGTGACTTACTGATTGTTCCTTCATAGTTCTTAGTCTCTCTGCCTTTGTGTCCTAGAAGTACATCTCAAAGTGCCATTAATCCTATGTCCTCAAATAGGACTGTGTCTAATCCACCCACATCATGCAGCTCCCTTACTGACAAAGACATCCAGGGCCCAAAGCTCTCTTGATAAGCGATGACAAGCAATCTAATTTAGAAAGCACACTTTTTCATACCTTTTTTATGATGCAGTTAAAGTCTATGTAGATTTGTTCAAACCAGCAGAAATACAGGCCCATGGGTCTAACTTGTTAAATAATTATTGAGCAGTTAGTACATGCCAATGTGAAACTTGAATTCATATTTCTTACTGATAATACGCATCAGCCTTACCTTCTCCCACAAAATTTTGTTCCTCTAACACAGGGCTCACCAAACAACGACCCAATCCCTGTTTTTGTAAATAAAGTTTTAATGAAGCAGCCACTCCCATTTATTTACAGACCATCTATGGCTGCTTTCCTGCTACACAGGCAGAATTAGGCAGTTGCAACAGAGACCATATGGTCTGCAATTGCTAAAGCATTTAATATCTTGCCCTTTCAGATAGTTTGCCAACTATAGTATTGCTTTCCAATGTCCTTCTTTAAACATAATCAAGAGACTAGTCACTTCCGTGCCTAAGTGGGCTTTTGACTTAGTTATGGAGACATGGTCACTGAATCTGTCTAACAAATAGCTTCATCTTTCCTAAAATAAGGTAACTACCACCCACCTCATGTCTTACTTATGGAAATAAAATTCTTTAACATATAGAAAAGCATCAGCAGAGACCTTGACAGAAAATAAGTCATCAGAAAATGCTGGTATCCTTTCTTACAATTAATAAAAGCTTACCAAGCAGTTTTGTGCTACTGATATAAGCTCAAACCACAAGGGGCATTTGGCCTTTTCTTTCCATTTGGTTCCAGTGCCCAGAATCATTTTACTCAAGTTCTCCTTCGTCATTTAAAAGAGACTTGTCCCTTCCTTCATGACAATAAATCCTTTCCTGCTGCCTGAAAAAAAACTTGTTCAGTATCATCTCAAGTCCCAACTGAGCCCAAGTTATAATTTTTCTCCTGAGACATCCTTGACATTACATATTATAAAGCTTTAAAGAATAATCTAGTTCACTTACACAAAAGGTACCAGATGGAGATAGACTTCTTGAGCAATCAGAAGGATCAGCAGGCTTACATACAAACCCATGCTTCCTGATCCAAGAAATACTTCTTTTGCATAAAGTTAAAACTTCAAAGAAACCTCTTATTCTTGACTTGTATAAATGAATAATTAGTTTCAATCTCTTCTCAGTGAGAACTATAAGCTCCATATTAACACAACTTATATGAGCAAACCACACATAGTGGTTTAGTTACACACTAAAGTTAACTTATGCCACACCAGATGACTGATCGGAAATGCAACAGATCATCAAGATGGTGAGATAGGTCATTCCCAAGTTCAGTTCCCCTCCTAAGAAGACTAACTAGCACTATCCATAGACAAGTCACCTCTATGGAAACCCTAGCACCCAGATGTGAAGCTGAAGCACCCCTCTGAAGCACAGAGACTGAGAAGACCACATTAGAATGGTAAGAGGAGCAACTACACTTGGACTGCATTACCCCTTCTCCAGGTGGGCAGAGCACTGCACCAAGAGTGCCTTCTCCGGCCTAGTATAATCTCTGCAGTGAGAAAAGAAAATCAAGGTAGACATCCAACTCTTCCAGTGTTATAGGACACTTTCTGGAAGATCCATTCAGGTCTTGACTCTGGGGACAACTTAGGAATCAAACAGAGATGGAGAAGTAGGAGGCAAGGCTTACATTACCCAGCACTCAAACCTTGGCAGACCATATTCCCACCTGTAGCAGTACCCAAGCAAAGACTCCAGCCAGCAGGAATGCCCATCTGCAAGGCCAGCCTAGTCGCCCCATCTGGACAGGGTCCTTGGCTGGCAATCCTGCCTGATTTGGGTCCCTAGTCAGTGGACCATACTATCACTCTACCTTACAGGAAAGCAAATTCTCAGCCCTACCTAACTGCTAGGCATAATCTCAAGTCCCATCCATTGAGGAAGCCTGACAAGAAAACCCCCTAGTTGAGAAGCCCATCCTACAGCTCTGCTTGGGCAGAGAGCCTGGCCAACAGTCATTCCCAACTGCTGAGCATATCCCCTACCTCCACATCACCAGGAAGTCTGAAAAATTACCTTGGGAAGCCTTGTAGCCCTGCCAACAATGCTACCAAGTCATAGAGCCCAGCTATAGCCCCACCCAACTTCAGGGCACAACCTGAACATGGAGCCCAGCCAGCAGCACCATCTAGTTGGCAAGCACAGCATAAGACTACTCTCATAGTTACCCAATCATGGTGTCCAACCAATGGCACCACCGTGTCAGGAAACACAGCCCACAACCTCATTGACCAAGAGTTGATTGCAGACTTAGGGGCTCAACGTGACTGTGAAAAGGTTGGACCACTAGCTCTGACATAGCTAGAAGCACCACCTGAACAATGAGCCCACCGGGCAGCCCTGCTTGAATACAGAACCCAACCAGCAGTCCCACCCAGCCATAGAATCCAGGCAGCAGCACCCCCCTGCAAACTCAGAGTACATGTAGAGGCTTTACCCACATGGAAACAATGACAGTAAGCCCCCACCTGCCCCCAAATTCTATGAGCTGAGTGGTAAAGATTTTTCCTTACCAAAGCCAACCCTGTAAAGCCTTATGGAAATGCACAGATAACAATTCAAATAAGGAAGGACCATAAAAATTTAGAAAAATATACCATTTAAAGAAATGAATAAATCTCCAGTAGCTGCTCTAAAAATATGGAGATGTATGAACTGTCTGACAAAGAATTCAGAACAATTCTCTTAAAGAAGTTCAGCAGACTACAAGAACACAGAAACAACTGAACAATATTAGGAAAACAATGAACGAACAAAATAAAAAGTTAAGGAAAGAAATAGAAACCATCAAACAAAACATAACCAAGAAACCCAAACAGAGATCCTAAAGCTAAAGCATTGAAGAATTCAACAGAGAGCTTCAACAAGACTCAGCCAAACAGAGGAAACAATCAACCAGAAGATAAATCATTTGAAATTATCTAGTCAGAGAAACAAAAAGGAAAAAAGAATGAAAGAGTGAAGAAAGTCTGTGGGAATTGGGGACCCTACAAAGGAAAAATTATACTCATTATGGGACTCCCAAAAGATGAGGGGGAAAAAGGGAAAGTCTACTTAAAGCAATCATGGCCAAAAATGTCCCCAAAATGGAGAGAGAAATGGACTTTCAGATTCCTGAAGCCCAATGAATCCTAATAGATTGAACCCCAAAAGGGCTACACCAAGGCACATTATAATTAATTGTCAAAAGTCAAAGACAAGGAATTTTAAAAGCAGCAAGAGAGAAGAAACAAGCTACCTACAAGGGAACCCACATTAAGATGACCAATGGGTTTCTCAACAGAAACTACAGGCCATGATAGAGTGGAATGACATATAAAAAATTTTGAAAGAAAAAAAACTGTCAATCAGGAATACTATACCTGACAAAATTGTCCTTCAAGTGAAGCAGACATAAAACTTTTCCAAACCAAAAAAAGCTAAGGGAATTTATCACCACTATACCTGCCTTACTAAATATGTTATAGGACATTCTTCAAGCTGAAATAAGAGGGCTAATTAACACTGTAAAAATGTATGGATATGTAAAAATCACTGATATATAGTCAAAATCAGATTCTCTAATTTTGTAGTAGTGGTACATAATTACAACTAATCAATGAATTCAGTAAAGTTGTAGGATAAAAAATGAACATACAAATATGAGTTATATTTCTTCATACTAACAATGAACTACCTGAAAAAGAAAGAAATAAAATAATTCCATTTACAATTGCATCAGAAACAATAAAATACTTAGGAACAAATTTAACCAAGTGAGATGAAATATCTCTATATTGAAAACTACAACACACTGATGAAAGAAGTTAAAAAAGACATAAAAAATGGGAAAAGATCCTCTGTTCATGGATTGGAAGAATTAATATCGTTAAAGTGTCTATACTACTTAAACCAATCTTCAGATTCAATGCACTCCCTATCAAAATTCCAATGGCATTTTCCACAGAAATAGGAAAAAAAACTCTAAAATTTGTATAGAACCACAAAAGACCCCAAATAGCCAAAGCAATCCTGAGAAAGAACAAAGCTGGAGGCATCACACTTCCCAAGTTCAAACTCTATTATAAATCTATAGTAATCAAAACAGTATGGTATTGGTATAAAAACAGACATGTAGACAAATTGATGGAACCAAAACCCCAGAACTAAATACAGTCAACTAATATTTGACAAAGAAGCCAATAATACTCCATAGGGAAAAGATAAGTCTTTTCAATGAATGTTGTTGGGAACTGGATATTCACATGCAAAAGAATGAAACTGGACCCATTATCTGACAACACTCACAAAAATTAACTCAAAATGGATTAAATACTTAAAATGTCTGAAGCCATAAAATTCTTAGAAGAAAACGTAAGAGAAAATCTCCTTGAAATTGATCTTGGCAATGATTTTTTGGATCTGACACCAAGAGTATTAGCAACAAAAGTAAAAATAAAGAGGCAGAACTACATCAAACTAAAAGTGTCTTCAAAGCAAAAGAAATAACAAAATGGAAAGGAAACCTACAGAATGGGAGAAAATATTGGTAAACTACATATCTAAGAGATTAATATCCAAAATAAACGTTTTTCCAAATAAGATATCCAAATAACCAACAAGTACATGAAAAGGTGTTGATCATCACTTAATCATCATGGAAATGCAAATCAAAACCACAGTGAGCTATCACCTCATACCTATTAGAATGACTGTTATCAAAAAGACAAGCGATAACAAATGCTGGCGAGGATGTGGAGAAAAGGAACTTTGTACACTGTTCATAGGAATTTAAATCAGTCCAACTATTATGGAAAGCCCTATGGAGTTTTTTCAAAAAATAAAAGTAGAACTACCACATTATCCAGCAATTCTATTTCTGAATATGTGCCCAAAGGAAATTAAATCACTATCAAAGAAATAACTGCACCCCATGTTGATAGAAGCATTATTTATAATAGCCAAGATAAGGAAAAAATCTGTGTCCATCAGCAGATGAATGGATAGAGAAGCTGTGGTATATGTATTTTCATGGGATATTATTAGCAATAAAAAAGAAGGAAATGCTGCTATTTGCAACAACATAGAAAAACCTTGAGGGCATTATGCTAAGTGAAATAAATCACAGAGAAAGACACTGTATGATCTCACTTACAGGTGGAATCTAGAAAAATCAAAGTCACAGACAGAGTAGATTGATGGTTTCCAGGGGCAGGGAGGGGGAGGAGTTGAGGGGCTGGGTGAGGGTGATCAAAGGGTACAAACTTCGAGTTACGGGTTCTAGGGATGTAATATACAGCATGGTGACTATAGTTAACAATGCCGTATTCCATATTTGAAAGTTGCAAAGAAAGTAGATCTTATAATACTCACAAAAAATGTAATTATGTGAGGTGATGGAGGTGTTAAACTAATCTTATTGCGGTGATCGTTTTGCAATATATACATGTATCAATTCATCACATTATATACCTTAAACTCACACAATGTTATGTCAATTATATCTCAAAAAGGTGGGGTGGCAGGGAGAAGTGGGCTTGAGGAGAAGAATAGAGAAAGCAACTGACCACAGCCTGCCTTCAGAGGCCACTTCAAATTCTTTTTAGCATTCTCTCTATATATCCAGGGCTGGGTGTTCTGTGACACACTCCATCTATTACAATTAAGTGACAAGAAGATGAGAAAGATAAGCTAGAAGCAAATTCTGACAATAACTTTTAAAGCCACTAAATTTGCCAATAGTAGGTAGTAATAATTGGAAAGACAAATGACATAGCAAATGATGTTTATCCTACATTTTGAGAGGCTGAGGATCAAATGTTGGGACACTGATTTACATTTTTGCAAATCTTGTCTTTACACAATGTCATTGTGAAGACTCTTAAACCTTTTGAGAGTATGATCAACCACACACACAAAATGATGGTCTCCACTAACAAAAGAGAAAGAGGCACTGAAACAATCATTTAGATGAAACTTGCCAAAGACCCATTCTTTGTTGTACTCCTATGATTCTATAGGTACCAACATTTCCTTACAAGTGACATCAGATTAAAGAACATTAAGGCAGCTGTTTTTATGGGGAAATGAAACAAATATACAACATGAGGAGTGTCCATCATCCATTCATCCAACATTTACTGAACACAGTTATGTACCAAGCACTATTATGCTAGTTAGGTGAAGTAAAAAAAAAATACTTAAAATTAATAAAATAGCTTCTGCCTTCTAGGAGCTAACAATCTAAAAAGAAAGGTTGACATAAATACTTGTAGGTATTATAGAAGAGTGGAGAGTATGTTAGGAAGGAGCGTAAGAAGAATCTTAAAGCACTTTGCTTTGGATATTGAAATGTAATATAGGAGCAAATGGGTATATGATGGGCTACAGTTCTCCAGAATGCTAATCTGGTAATCTAGAGACAGGAGATTAGGAGATGACGGGTTGTTCCATGGTTAAACATCACACCCTATAGTCCTCCTGCAGAGACTCACTACAAACATTAGTATATAAGCAGCTCTAAGAAGTTCACTACTAAAAACAGTAACACAAAACTATTCATCCTGCATTTTCCATTTGAATTAATCATGGATCGCTTTTTATAGCACAGCACCTATAAACAATCTTGGTAACAATTTGGGGAAAACATGTTGTATGACCTTCAATGGCACTAAGTAGCCGCCAGCGCTGGAGAAAACAAGGCAAAGCAGGAGAATCCCTTTGTGCCTAGATTCTTCTACCTTGCTTTCATTAGTTGCATAACATATCAAGAGCTACTTGATAAAAGTAAACAAATAGAGATCTGTAATACAAGATCAAACAAGAAGAGAAGCACAAACCTACAATGACTCCTGAATTCGTATTTTGATCACAAGTGTTGGTCTGAAATGTTTAATGCTTCCCAGAGGTAAAATTTAAGAGAGGTGTGGATGCTGGGGCAAGACGGGCCGTGGGTCTTGACTCAATGGCTGTGCAAACGTTTAACTGTTATTGGACCACTCCTAGAGTGTGATGGAGAAGAGCTATTTAATTGAAACTCCTCAAGAAACTTTAATAGCCAAGCCTATCTAACTGAAGACTCATACTAATTGGTCCTATTTTTCAGATTGTGTCAAGGCGCCTGGACTCTAACACACCACGTTTACCATATCTTAGCTGGTAGAGTTTCATATTGAACCCCTGCTGACTTCACTGATACTGATTTGAAATGTTCAGATACCACCACAGTAATGAGGTAACAGTTAAGTAAAACCTCATGACCATCAGAGAACCATTACTTAGCCACAGAATTCTAATTTTGACGCTGCATTTCAACGAGCTAGTGAAAGAAACTATGAATTAGAAATTTCTTTTCTAAAAGATCCTACAGAAAAAGACCAAGCTAAAATCAATCAGATTCTTCACTGGTTTTAGGACAAATGATACCAGATGAATGTTTCCATTGATTTTTCCCTTCCTCTGGCCCTTGTCTGGTCCTCTTCAATGATGCTGGAAAATAACTATTTCTTACAACAAATATAGCCAACTCACAATTTCCTGTGTATACCTTATTTAGAAGATGGATGAATTACTGCATATCCTATACTTGGCTGGTTTTATCATCTCACAACATTCATTTGCATCTCCTTGTATGTGCATGAAAAATGCAAAACAATTTAATTAGTCTAAGATGAAACAAAGAAGTGGTCTCAAAATACAACATGTATATTGAAATGACTATGTTAAGACTCATGCCACAGATCCCTTTCCAGTGGCATGCTGGAGTTGACTAGAATACTTCTTGCAAGGCGGTATTTTTTGGTGTTAGGGTGGGGGGGGGGGAGTGGATGCTGCACTGTCAGAAAACCTGCAAATGCCCAATTTCTACTTCTTCTCAAGTGTGACCGCAGATCACTGAACAGCTCATTCTCAAAATGAAAGGGTAATAACTAACGTTTTTGCTAGCTCTAAAGGTTCTTGTATTCCTTCGTTATTATGTCAAGTACCTCGTCACTGTGGAGAGTTGTTTAAAAATGATTAATGGTTAGATTACAAAAGGCTATCAATTTCTTTAACATTCATATTCTTGTTTGCTAAGCTTCTTTGACGCTGTTAGCACACGATTATTCTAGTTCTAACCTCTTATCATCTTTGCAGATTCTGGCCCCTGGGGCAAATTATTGCATGACTGCAGTATACTGAATGCAGTCAAGCAGCTTTTAGACACATTTTTAATACAGTGAGTTACGCCTTTTATGATCCATAGTACAAACCTGTGACTCATTTAAAAGTGGCTCTGAAAACATAGTCCAAGAAAGCATTCAAGGGAAAATCATCTCAGAAACTGGCTGAAAATGTGGGTTCTTGAACAGCAGAATCCGTTTTAACATAATTCTTATAAAATCAAAGTTTAGGGACGCCTGGGTGGCTCAGTTGGTTAAGCGACTGCCTTCAGCTCAGGTCATGATCCCGGAGACCCGGGATCGAGTCCCACATCGGGCTCCCTGCTCGGCGGGAAGCCTGCTTCTCCCTCTCTCACTCCCCCTGCTTGTGTTCCCTCTCTGGCTGTGTTTCTCTCTGTCAAATAAATAAAATCTTAAAAAAAAAAAAAAAAAATCAAAATTTAAAAAATACTGGCTGAGGATTTCAGTATTAACTAGAAATTATTTTTGCAAACTTGAAAAAACAGGGCACAGCTCTATATATTAATTTGGGAGGGATTATTTACTAAATTCACCAAATCTGAGGTTTTAAAAGTCACATAAAATACTACAGCTTAAGAATTTTCCAAACAGATCTCTCCCTAGCTATAATAAGCAGCATGAGATTGTCATTAAGTAGAGTCTTTAAAAATACACTCAAATCCTTAAGCTAAATCCATTAAAAATGGAAATAAACAATTCACATTTTTATTTCCTGGGACTAGGCCAAGATGACTTTTATGTTTCTGAAGCAATCCACAAAGCCAAGATTGAGGTTTCAGAGGAAGGCGCTGAGGCATCGACAGCCACAGGTTTGTTCACAAGGGGGTCAGCAGCACTCAGTCACACTGCTTGCCCTTACCTGCCTTCATCACATTTATCCAGTTCAATCTTCACATTTCTAAACCTTCCCACTGGAAAACCCCAAGTCCAGATGTGGTATAGCATTTTTTAAAAAGAAATGTTAATACAGAGCATAGAGTTAAAAAAAATGATGGGAGAAGAGACATCCATTTTGGAAAGGATTTGTCCCATCATCTCCATCAACAAGGAATGAAGTCATTCTGAAAATTACCTTTAGTAAGGAAGGTATTCCATGGAGTACTTTGAAAATGGGACACAGGGTTGGCTAAGTGACATCTTCTTAATTTTCCCATTTGTACCCCCATCTTAACACTAAACAATGAAATATCATTAGGATGTTTTTATTTCTTCAAAAGTCAAGGGATATAACTGACTTCATAGCCAATTTTAATAGTGACTTTCCTCAAACGAATAGAAAATGCAATGGGATTCTTCCATTCTTTCTCTCCCCTGTAGCTCTGTTGTTACTGAGAAGGTCTCGGATACCTTTTTATAAAGCAGATCGGCCATTCTTCTTTTTCCTGAGAGAACCTAACACAGGTAGGACACTATTTTTTGACAGAATTCAGATAAATACATATCAGCATCTCTCTAGCAACAAGCGCCCGTCTGCCCACTGTGGCCTAGAACAAGTATTCCTTTTAGCTAATTTCTATGGTTTCAGCTCTCTAGTTCCTTGTCACATATCCTGAAAAAGGGGAGTTTTCCCTAACTACAAACGAAATTAATATCCTCCATGGTGTTTTTTATTTTTTACTTCTCCTTCAGCTTATTTTTAGTTGATGTGGCTTTTAAAAAATTCTCTACTTCTGGGGAGACTTAGATCATGAAAGTAAAGTAAATGATAAATCTTGACTTTTCCCCCAGTTGTTGCTTCACTTTCTCATCCCTTGTAGGACAAGGTATTTCCTTCAGGGCACTAGCATATCCAAGTAGTCTTCTGACTCAGAAACCCCAGTATTCTAGTGAATGCTCCTGGATTTCTAGTTTTTCTGTTGATCTTTCTCACACTTGTTGAAATGCCACAAAAAGCAAGTGTTTGCCCTAGTACTTCTAAAGTCCCACTAATATAGTCTCAGCTTAAGCCAAAGATGGTATGGTAGGGGCAAAGACAGCGTATCAAAAGGACAAGCAGAGGTCCTTTCAGCTTCAACAATGAACAAAGTACTCAAATTATTCCTCTCAATGTTTCTCCTCCCCCAGCAATTATTTATCAGCCTGGGAAGGAAAAGAGATTCTCAGTAAAGAGTTGTTGGCAAGTCGAGAGAACGTGTTAAAAAGAAATAGGATGGAACAAGACTAACAAAATCAAGCAAAAGTGGATCTACTTTAACTAAACATCAGGCATTATTTTTATTTATGGAGAGAAAAAAAGTCAAAAGTTAGAATGAGAATTGCGCATAGGTTTTACACAAATTGTTAAGGAAATACTGTCAACATCATTTTATCTGAGAATCATTTGCATACTGCTGTAACTTGTGCTAGAAATCAAAGGAACACTCTTGTGACAAAAAGGATGAAGATAATCATTCACTAGGAAATAATCTATTTGGGGATTATTCGGGGAGAAAAAGTCCAGCAACAGAATATAATCCTCCTAGGATTTCACCATGATCATTCCAACCCCATGTTTATTAGATGAAATTGTCACTTATCACTCAGAACAGGCAACAGAGAGCCCTCTCTTAGAAAGGATACATGTCAAAAAAATGAAAGATGAAAAAATGACAGGTTCTTCTTCCTCAAGAAACAGAGACAAGACTAAACATGAACGGAAAGGTCATTGTCAAAAGGTGAGAGCCAATAATAGTTGATGACAGCTAAAAGAGAAGGATTTCTCTTTTGGAATTCAACTGCATAAAAATGACGTAAAATCTTTGAACTAGTAAAGGACACACCACTATTTCAATGATAGTTTTCAGAACTGCCTCAGTAAACAATGAAAATAAAAGGCTAATCCAAAATCAGTTCCATAATCCGCCGCACATCTACATATAGCCCTTGTGAGTTTATTTACTCTTTCTGGGAGATATCTGCCCACATGATTCAAGTCAAAGTGGCTACTTCTCTGGTGAGAGGTATTAAAGAGATAGAAATCAGTCTCAGCCTTCCATACACCAAATTGACAAATCTTACTGATTAGGGCAAACAATGAATCCATTGACAAATGGGACACATATGGGAACAATCTTAAACTCAGGGTTAAACTGTTGGAGAGTATCATTTGTCCAGCCTAAAGCCACCAGTGATCCGCAGGGCCTAAGAGACATGATAGTCCCCTGAAATATACTCCCTCCCTTCCCTTTGCTTACAAGAATTCGACAATATTTTATTAATTTAACTAATATGTCGTTTCTTAAAATGTAAAAAAACCTTCGAGATGGGATATTAAACTTGAGTTTCGATTGGTTTTAAATCTTGTGATAGGTTTCTTGTCATGAGGATGAGGCAGGTATAGAGTATGACGGCAGAGAGATTAAGGACAGAAAGAGGACTTCCCAACTCCCGCTAGGGTTCATCCCAAAAAATGTAATAAAGGTGAAGGGTTTCAAAGATCATTACTTTATGAGCAATCTGTAGAACTGGAAATAAGAACTTCCTGATGAGGAAAGCTGCTAAACATTGGAAAAGACTGAATCCCTTTCCTAAATATTCTCAAGTATGAACTTTTATCTGAATGACTTGCAATCCCTTCTATTAATCACAGAATCAAAATATACATAAACACAATTTAAAACCAGAGGATATATCCTAGACTTTGCATGGCTCTTGAATTTAGCAGTGACTGCAGGTAATTACCTTAACAATTCCATCTATTAAATGATATCCTGCTTTAAACGTTATTTGTGGATGTAAAAAAGGTTTAAAGAATTGCATATGAAAAATACTATGTAATGTTACATTAAATGCCTCTTTTTCTTGACAGGATTTGTCTTCAGCATCGGGAGAGTTTCAAATCCCCTAAATTAAGAGATCCCAAGCATGTTCTCCACTTTCATCTATGCTTTTCCTTCATAAAAAGTTACAACTGCATTCTGCTATACCCTTGAAATTTTAAAAATGTTCTGCTAAAGTGTAAAAAGATAAGGGTATGTGACTTTCAAATTTTATGAAACTAAAATTCCATCAATTTTACTATAATTTTATAAATTTATTTTGTCTTCTCTTAATCTAAATGTATTTTAACCTTCCTTCCTACTGGTTACCCCAAAAGCACTACAAGGCACAGCAGTGATTCTATGAAAGGTGACTGAGTGAGTCTGGTCATAGGGTCATGTCCTCAGTGAAGACACGCGAGGTCATGTTGGACTGAGGGTGGACAGCCAAAAGTGTTGGTTTTTCCTTATCCTGAGTAATTCAGGGGGAATACACAATGAGCAAAATCATCTTAAATGTTTGCTTTCCATTTAACCTCTAAACAAAATGGAGAGTTTATGTATAAGAATAGCAGAGGACAACAAAGAGATCCCCTTTGAACCCCCAATTTGTTGTGGGACTTTTGAAAGCATGGCATCAAGCTGCTAAAGACTAAACATTTCAGAGTATGTGATGTAGCCCCAAACTTACAACTCCCTAACTAACAGCTTCAACTTAGTGCCATCCACAATCCTAGTGAGAAAGGAAAAAGGTGTCGGGAAGTAAAAGAACCAATATTAAAGATGTCTGCTTTTAAACAGCTTTTAAAGTGTCTGCCTATTTGCCCCAGATACGTCATTTCTATTATCTAGGCAGAAATAGGGAGTATGGTGGTGTGGCCAACAAAATCTAAGAACATAGAGTAAAAAGACAATGCAGGTTATGTAACAGGTAATTACAGTTAGCTTTAACAAATATGAACTTCAAGTGGTGTATTTTTCCAATGCTTAAAAAGCAAGGCCTTTAAAATTCCATTATCCTTAAGATGGTTTTAAATGATTACTTTAAATGTGATTATTTCCTAAACCACACAAGAGTAAAATAGAGTATTTATTGATGGAATAACAAAAGTGCTTTCTTAAATATTCTTCAAAATACATTTGTACAACTTACAATAATATATCCAAAATAACTGTATATACAAAACATTACCTAGTTTTAATGTATGTGCTTTTTTCCCCAAAAATTACAAAGTAACTTCTTTTTTATTTTTTTTTTTTTGGCAAAGTTCAACCTTAACAGAGGTGACAATTTAAAGGTTGGTTTAAGAAAATAGAACCTGAGGGAAATTGACACGCAAGAGTCAATGACAAGCAAGAGATTTGGAGGAATATTTTTAGTTTGTTAAATAAAAATGTGTTTTAGAGTGATATTTTTCACATTACAAAAATAAACCAAAATGAAGAAAAGATCACTGTAAAATGATGGAAAAAGGATCTGTAGACTTGCTCTTAGTATTTCAAATAGCCAACACTGCATGTCAAAAAATGAATGCAAGATCACAACAGTCTTGTATTTACTTTGTATTTGGAGAAGATAGTGAAATAAGTGGCCACATTCTGTTTTCTTTTAATTGCTATTAATATGGTTGATCTGATTGGCTCTTCGATGAATTTCATCCAAGAAGTTCTCCAGTTGTTCTATTAGCATTCGCTTTTTAAACCTGTATAAAAAAAATAAGTGATAGCACTCTCAATTTCTTATTAATGGATATAGAGCAGTAGAATTTGTTTTGTTTTGTTTTTAAAAGACAGAAACTGCCCTGGGAAGATTTTTCAAAGGAAAATGAAAATGAAAAAACAACAACTTCATGATATATGAAATTCACTAGAAGATAAGCAAATTATTTTATCAGTGCAGAATTACAGTTTTGTTTCTAAAACAAATAATCCAGGCCCTGGTACAATGGAAGCAGGTTATTTGTTCTACATCCAAAAAGAAAAATAAAAAACCTTAACATTTAATAGGGTTACAAATATTCTAACAAAATCTGGACTCCCAAAGCAATGAGTCCAATAGCTTCTGATGTTCTTTATAAATTGAATGTTTTGAAAGGAATGTGAAAAAAGTATGAATATAATCCCCACAAAACCGAAGAAGAAATGAATAGTTGGATGATAGCATTAAAAAACCCTTGGGTTCTACTATTAAAATTTGAAAGCTAATAAATCAAGGATAATTAGGCATCTGGGGTACAGGATATAGCAAACATTTAAAGTTCAAGTGGCAATTTGAAATTTTTTTCACTAATATAGCAGACTAAAGTTGCATTCGTTTATATAAGTACTAACACTGCTGATGCTTTTAAAAAATCCCAAAACACTGTCCAATCTATACCCACGTCCTTCCTACTTGTAAATTCATATAAATAGCCACCGTCATATTACACATCTCTCTAAAAGGCTGCAGGCGTAGAGGGAAGGCACCAGGAATACAGCTAAATCCATGATGAAATTTGAGTTGACAGAATGTTACATAAAGAAAATAATAGGTTAACTACTCAAAATAAAAAACATGAAAAGTTTTGGCCTTATCTTGAACCTTGAGAGTAGCCTATGCTCTAGCCACTCCAAAAAAAGAAAAAGAAAAAAATTAAGCTGCTCTATCTAAAAATACCTTGATGTGCAGCATGGAAGAAACTGGGGGACTGTTATAGGGTGGGTATATTTAGGTCAGATACCACTAAGTTTTCTTAGAATACTAGAAAAGTCTTAAGAGAAAAATGTTGTTTTGTGCTCCATAAACTCATACAACTATGCTTTCCAGCTAACTGCACCTTCACAGTTACCATTCATAATCCTGATCCACATTCTTTGTATTAAAGTATGTGCCCCTGGGCTACTACTGGAAGCAATCAGAATTAAGCCCATTTGTCCAACTCTGCTCCCCTTAATCACACATTTTCCCGGGTATAAATGAACTGCATCCAAATATTGCCTTTCAAAGTTATTTCTAATCACTGATTAATATTAACTATAATCCAAATATACAAAAGAGGAAAGTTAAAGGTTATAAAATACAAAGACCCCAAAAAGCCAGAGTAGGATAAATGAGAAATATGTAAGTATCTGTAATCTGTAGGGAGAAAAGCTCCATAATTGGTGAAGAATTTGTGTGTGGCTATTTTTTAAGTGAACTTCTTTCAATAAACTAAAAAAGAATTTATACACATGTGGGTGTGTCACATAGATGCATAATACCACAAGTACAAAATAGGTATTATTAAAATACTGACTGTAACCTGGGGACTCATTTCATAATCACTTCAAAATATGCAAGAGATTACTTACCTTGATGCTTCTTTAATGACATTTTGTAAAAATATTAGTCTTGTTTGTAAACTGCCTTGCACATGCTTCAGTAATGTGAAGATTCTTTCATATTCTTAAAACAAGAGAAGCAAAAAGAAAAATTTAAGTGGCTTTTCAACATACTCTTATTCAGTATCTTTCTACTGCAGTTTCTATATCAAGATATACTACACAAACCAAGGCATTCTACATAAGATTTTTACCACTAAGAATTTTGTAATATACATATTTCATCATATATCAGCAAAGATAAAGTAACTTGTTAAATTGCATTCTTGGTAAAAGTTCCCATGAAGATATCAAACATAAAGCTTAGAAAAATAAGTGAAGAGCTTTGTGATAGCGCCACTGAAAAAGAAGCAAGGCACCTCCATCCTTGTAATTCAAATTCTAAACTACAGTTCCCATGGTAGGGAGGGACAAACGGAGGGGCAGGGAAAACAGGTTAAGAGTGCTATTTCGGTTTCAAATTCTCACTTAAAACTCTGCCAATGGGATGCCTGGGTGGCTTAGTTAGTTAAGCGACTGCCTTCGGCTCAGGTCATGATCCTGGAGACCTGGGATCGAGTCCCACATCGGGCTCCCTGCTCTGTGGGAAGCCTGCTTCTCCTTCTCTCACTCCCCCTGCTGGTGTTCCCTCTCTAGGTGTGTTTCTCTCTCTCGGTCAAATAAAAAAAATCCTTAAAAAGTTCTGGTTTTTGCCCTAAAAATAACCCTGGTCCCTCTCATAGTTTAGACCTTAATGGCAGTGGTAGACGCTACACCAGAACTTCACAGTTATGAAGTCATCTAATATTCACTCCATCTTTTTGGGTTTGCTGCTCCATTCCACTGCAGTTGCTATAGAGAAAATGCCCAGGACTCCAGATTCCTGTCCTGGTAGGAGCTATGTGCAATTTACCTGTGTGTTCTTTAAGCTCTGTTCTCAGTCCCTGCTGCTTACCATATATCTACACCATAATATTTTGGATATAGCAGATATTTAGTGTTTGTAGGTTGAAAAAGAACCAAATCTTATATATATAGCTTATCGCTGTTGAGCACTGATCTAGAATCAGATCTTTGTTTCTAAGTTAATTTGACTTTTCTTTGAGCACACACAGAAATCAAATATGAGGTTTGCCTCTAATTATACATACTTCTTCCTGGCTTTCGGATCTCTTTCATTATTTGTGCTTTTAGTTCACTGTTGACCTCTTCATGGCTTCTGCAATGCATCAATTTCTTTCCTTTGTTGAGTGAAGATGCTGGTATATTCTCTTCAGGACACTGTTCTTTATCTCTTGATTCCTCATGATTTTCTAAAAATCCACCAACAGTGAGGTCATTAGTTCCTAAATGGTCATGACCAAGAGCCTCTGTATGATTGGTTGGTCGTTCCAGTGAATTGGCTGGAGAAGAAGGTGAAAATTCAGTATCCATAGCATTTGGTGTAACATCTGATGAAAGTTGGTCTGCAACATGATTTTCAACCACATCATCTATCGTCGAATCATTAGTGGCTTCTGAAGCTAAAAACAAAGATAAGAAAAAAATGATGTGAGTCAACTGCAAAGAACACAGTAAAAAAAGCAACAAATAATATTACAGCAAATCACAACTAATCTCCTTGATGGATGCAAATTAATAAATAATATGCTTTTAAGCCTTGCTAAAGAGATGGTGGGTTTCAATGTTAAATTTCAAAAGTACAAAACCTGTACTTTTGCCCTTAGGAAAAAAATAAAAGACAATTTTAAGCAACTTTTAATTCTCTGCTTTATTCTATGGTAATTTTCTTGAACAAGTAGATTTCTAATACTTTAGGGAAATATATAGAGAGCCTTAGCGCATTCCAACCAACCTGTGCCTTATACACATACTATCTATCATTTAGAAGCTAAAGTAAACACAGGAAGTCCAAACTATTCAACACTCTGAAGGGAACACACCATCAAACAGGTCACTTTATAGCACAGTCTTTTCTTATAACCAGCCATCCAATCTTTGTTACTTGAGCAACACAGAACACCCTGGTTCCCACAGCAGCTCATCAGATTACTAGACTTTTAAAAAGCTTGCAAACTCCAGTCCCTCCACAGAAAGCGGCTGAATCAGAAGTTCCCTGACTGCTCATCAAAGCCCCAGGACGCCAGCTAAAGTCACCTCTATTTCCCTCATCCAAAAGGTAAATTCATTCCCACAAAAATCCCTTAAGGCTTCTGACTCCCTCCCTAAATCCCTTTCTGTGATTTGCAAATTTTCCTCGATATTCTCTAAGACAACTCCTGCTTTTAACTGAAACCAGCTCTCTGGCCAAGAAACTGCTCCTTCTCAGACTTGAAGTGGAAATTACTTTCTCTCGAACATTCTCCACAGACTTAAAATAAGGATGTTTCTAGTGCCACTTCAAGATACTTTCTCCATGCACTCCTATAACACTCTTGCTCTTTTGAGGCTAAACTATGCCACCCTGCTCATCCTCGCTCTCCTTATCACTGGCTTTATTCATCTCCAAGGTACACCTCTGTGGTCACACCTCATTCAGACTTCCTTCTACCCCCTTCCCTTGGACACTGTCCTAGGTCATTACTACTCAAAGTGTGGTCCAATACAAGCAGTATTAGCACCAACAGAGTTTGCTAGAAATGCTCAACTTGAGCCGGGCTCTAAACAAGGAATAAGAATCTGAAGTGTAACTAGATGCCTCGGTGATTCAATTACACAGAAAGTTTGGGAAGTACTGTAATATGTGACTTCAGTGTCTATGCAGATCACCTGCCAAGAACATGGCCTCTCAATCCTTTAATTTCTCATCTCACAAATCCATGGACAGAGAAGTATAAGCCTTCTCTTTGCAGGACTCCTGCTGTTTTTCTGTAACTCAGTCGGACTCTTCCTCCAGCAACCCCTCCACTTTCTCCCTCCTAGTCATCAGATCCTACCTTCTAAACACCTTTTACTTATCTACCCAACTTACACCCCATAACGTATTACTTTTGAATCAGTGCCCTAAATTCTCTCATTCTATTGTCCTCCCATGGTAGCTGCCAGGCAAAAGTCCAAATCTGATAACTCTATCTGCTTGCTCTAGACCTGCATCTGGAATGATAAGCACTACTGTAGAAGTAGGATCCAGCTCTGCACAGGGATCCCCATCACCAGCCAAGTGTTCCTGGATGTTAGCACTACCTAACAGTCTTATTACAACCTTTCCTCCCTCCCCACAAAAAAAACATTCTAACCTTCTCTACTCTCTTAGCATCTGACTTTCCCAATCTCTCCTTCCCTCTCTGTAGTATGCATCACCCACTTCACAGAGGAAAGAAAAGCAGAGCCATGAAATAGGAACTTCTCTACTTCCCACTGTTAAACATGTGCCCACACTCATTTTGTTTCAGAAGCAGCATTCTTTTATCTGGGCTCCGGACCATTCCCTTCTGCCTTCCGAGTGATTTTATGCTTTTTAATGCTGTCTATCGTCTTCATTTTCAGCCTCTATCTACTGGTACCATCACACCAGCATTTAAATATGCTCAACTCTACCACCTCAAAGACAAAGCAAAGTCACCATTTTTAACTCATGACTTCTTCCAGCTATCACACTTTCCCCATCTCCCCTACACAGCTAAACTTGTTTTTTTTACAACTATATAGACATAAAAATTTTATTTTTTTATTATGTTATGCTAGTCACCATACAGTACATTATTAGTTTTTGATGTAGTGTTCCATGATTCATTATTTGCATATGACACCCAGTGCTCATTACAACATCTGCCCTCCTTAATATCCATCAACAGGCTAACCCATCCCCCAACCCTCTCCTCTCTGAAACCCTCAGATTGTTTTCTGGAGTCCAGTTTCCCATGGTTTATCTCTCCCTCTGATTCCCATCCCCCTTCAGTTTTCCCTTCCTTCCCCTAATGTTCTCTGTGCTATTCCTTATGTTCCACATTATGAGTGAAACCATATAATTGTCTTTCTCTGTTTGGCTTATTTCATTTAGTATAATCCCTTCCAGTTCCATCCATGTCAATGCAAATGGTGGGTGTTCATCCTTTCTGATGGCTGAGTAATATTCCATTGTATATATGAACCGTATCTTCTTTATCCCATTCATCTGTTGAAGGACATCTCAGCTCCTTTCATAGTTTGGCTATTGTGAACATTGTAGCTATGAACATTGGGGTACATGTCCCCCTTCTTTTCATTACATCTGTATCTTTGGGGTAAATACCCAGTTGTGCAGTTGCTGGGTAATAGGGTAGCTCTAGTCTTTAACATTTTGAGGAACCTCCATACTGTTTTCCAGAGTGGCTATACCACGTTGCACTCTCACCAACAGTCTCCACATCCTCTCCAACATTTGTTGTTTCCTGCCTTCTTAATTTTTGCCATGCTAGCTGGTGTAAGGTGTTATTCTCAATGTGGTTTTGATATGAATTTCCTTGATGGCTAATGATGTCGAACATTTTTTCATGTGTCTGTTAGCCAATTTGTATGTCGTCATTGGAGAAGTATCTGTTCATGTCTTCTGCCCATTTTTTGACTTGATTATTTGTTTTTTGGGTGTTGAGTTTGAGAAGTTCTTTATAGATCTTGGATACCAGCCCTTTATCTGTAATGTCATTTGCAAATATCTTCTCCAATTCCGTGGACTGCCTCTTAGTTTTGTTGACTGTTTCCTTTGCTGTGCAGAAGCTCTTTATCTTGATGAAGTCCCAAAAGTTCATTTTTGCTTTTGTTTCCCTTGCCTTTGGAGACATGTCATGAAAGAAGTTCCTGTGGCCGATGCTGAAGAGGTTACTGCCTTTATTCTTCTCTAGGACTTTGACAGATTCTGGTCTCACATTAAGGTCTTTCAAGCCATTTAGAGTTTATCTTTGTGTTTGGTGTTAAGAGTTTCATTCTTCTGTATATAGCTGTCCAATTTTCCTCACAGCTAAACTTTTTAAATGGGCTGTTTATATTCATTGTCTCCATTTTCTTATCTCTCACTCCTCAAACCACTTCTTCAGCATTTTGTCCCCTTTACTGCACCAGAACTGTTTTTGCTAAGGTAGCCAAAGACCATCAGAACTTCACCAATCCTCTGCACCGATCCATTTAAGTATCTGAGGCTGCTAACCACTCAATTCTCTTTCCCTTTAGTTCTCATGATGCCAAATTCTTCTCATCTCCTATTTCTTGGATTCTTCCTTCTCAATCTCCTTTTTTGAACCCTATTTCTCTCCTTAACTTTGGCACTTTCAAAGTTCTATTCTAGGCTGTTTCTTCTCATTGTTTCCCTTGGTGTGATTTAATTCACTCCAGTGGAGGTTAAGAGTGTTTCCTGCACTTCCCCTTTTCCCCCATCTCTTCTTCCGAGGTCTAAACTAAAATATTCATCTTCTACCTCAGGATCTCTACATGGCTATTTTTTTTTTTAAGATTTTATTTATTTATTTGACAGAGAGAGAGATCACAAGTAGGCAGAGAGGCAGGCAGAGAGAGAGGAGGAAGCAGGCTCCCTGCTGAGCAGAGAGCCTGATGCGGGCCTTGATCCCAGGACCCTGAGATCATGACCTGAGCTGAAGGCAGAGGCTTTAACCTACTGAGCTACCCAGGCGCCCTCAACGTGGCTATTTAATGGGTGCCTCTAAACTCACTCATTGTCTCTTCTTCCACTCCACCCTGTCACCTTCATCTATCTACCCAGCATCTCTCAACTCCTCTCTTGCCGTGGCTCCAATATCCAGTCCATCATCACAAAGTCTTTGCTGGTATATTCAAGTATTTCTCAAATACATGTTCTTTTCGAAACTCTACTACCAGGTCATTAGCTCTTCCCTGGGTTTCCTAACTAGTTTCTGTGCATCCATGATAATTATTTAACAACTTCAAATATCCTATCAATGTCCACAATCTAATTACCTTATACATTTTCTATTTGTAGGGAAAGTTTGATTTTATTTGTTTCAGGGTCCAAATCAGACCCCATACATTGTAATTGGTTTATATGTCTTTTAACTACCATTTAATCTGTAAGCTCCTTCTGTAACCTTTTTTCCTATGGATTTTTTTTTCTGGAAACATACAGACCCCAGTCTTTGTCCTACAGTTCCCCACAATTCAGATTATGCTAATTGTATCCCTGTTTTGTCATTTGTTTCTCTACCCTTTTTATTTCCTATAAATTGGTAGTTAGATCTAGAGGCTTGATCAGATTAAAGTTCAGTGTCTTTCTTTCTTTTTTTTTTTTTTTGACAAGAGTACTTCAAAGGTAGTACAGTATTATTCCATCAGGAGGTATAGAATATTTGGTTTCTCTCCAATTAAGAAATTATAAACTACAAATGATCACTACCAATAATTAACACAATCATTAATTTACTAAGGGTTCCCCTAAATCCATTTTTGTTTTTCCCTAACAATATTCCACACAGTGCAGTTGGCCTGGTCTTTATAAAATGCTAATCAGATGAGGTCACTAGCTCTTCAAAACCTTTCAAAGATTCTCATTGTCCTTAAAGTCTACAATCTTTACAATGGCCTCCAGGGCCCTCCCTGCTCTGGCCCCAGCCTATCTTTCATATCTTATCTCATGCCCAACACCTTTGCTATACTAGATTCTTTCAGTTCCCTTAATCCCTTCTCTTTAGTGTATAACCTTTGCACGTATTTACACTACTACTGTAGCATATCACAAACTGCTTAGCACTACTACTAAATGCACAGCTTTAGTGAAACAATTCCCATTCACCCTTCAAATGCTGGCTTAAAAATAACTTCCTCAGAAAAGGGTCTCGACCCCACAAACTAAGTTAAATCCTTTTACCACACACTTCCAAAACATACCTGACTTCCCTTTTATAACATTCATCATACTTCTTTTTTTTTTAAATCAGCATTTTTAAAAAATATTTTATTTATTTATTTGACAGAGAGAAACACAGTGAGAGAGGGAACACAAGCAGAGGGAGTGAGAGAGGGAGAAGCAGGCTTCCTGCCGAGCAGGGAGCCCAATGTGGGGCTCGATCCTGGGTCTCCAGGATCATGACCTGAGCCGAAGGCAGTCGCTTAACCAACAGAGCCACCCAGGCGCCCCACATTCATGCATACTTCTAATGAAACATTCCATTACTGTCTTTCCTTACTTATTGTCAATGAAGGCAGAGATCATTATCGTCTCATTCAATGCTATACTTCAATGCCTCGCACTGTTTATAATAGTATATATATTTAATTAGTTGTTGAATTAACCTGAAATTGAAAACCATCTTTCTGTGGGTACTGATAATGTCCCTTTAATACTGTTATTTTGAAATACTTCAGACTTGTAAATGATATTTAGATCATTCTAGCTATAATAAAGCATAATAAATACATAAAATGTCCAACAAATGTTCACTACAAAGACATATAAAATGATTACATGCTAATTTAGAAGAAACAAGTATCTTTTCTGACACTCTTGGGCTTTATCAATCAATTATTTTCTATAATCTATTAAAATATCTCTTCCCCACGAAGAGACAAAAAGCAGCACATAATGTTTTTTGTAAAAACTCTTACTTTTATGAAGAGGGAGGGGTTTAATAAGATCTGGCTGTGCTTGAGTCATAGGTACAGGTGGTCCTTTCCCTCCAATATGATTGTTCACAACTGGATTCTGTTGTCTGCCTCTTAGTAGTGGAGACATACAGCGACGCCTTTTAGGGATCCCTTGCATATTTGGTTCTCCAGGTCGTTTATGTTTATTTTGAGGTCCAGCCACAAATTCATCTGCTTCATCTATCATCATACCCTGTAAAAAAAGAGAATATAATTCTCTGGGTTTACATACAGTCTTTAAATGGCACAACTAATTCCAATCCCCATTAGAGCAACTATAAATATATCGATATTTATTAGTCTAATAAGAAAAGTAGCTTACTTTAGTTAAATTCAGAACTGTTAAATCCACAAATGAATTATACAATGGAACATTTCAAGATTACCTTTTTATCTAGCTTAAAGGGGTTGCCAAATGTATGCAACCTTCGAGGCTGATCAGGATCAAGTTCTCTTAGTGGAGAAGGTACTTGCTTGAGGTATTCTTGGTAATTTCCCATTTGTGCTATAGGAACACTGTGCACTTGATCTTTTCAAATAGAAGAGAACAACAACAAAAGTTAGCCTCACTAAAACACTGTTTAATTATCAAATAATATCTTCTTGTATATGAACGTAACCTGGTGTTATTCTAGGAAGTCTTCCCTTACCATATATGCTAAATTAGTGTGCTGTCACTATAAATATTGTGACAGAAATGAAGCTTTTTTGAGATTTTTAAAATAAAATTTAAAAACTTATTTTATCTTTTAAACAAAGCAAAAATATTACAGTTGAGTGTGCAAAATAAGCAATATGTGTTAACATTACCATGAAAAGGAATGTCTCTTCTATTCTATTCCAATTAAGCACAATTTAATTACAGGAAAATTTACAGAAAAGATATATTCACACAGAACTTCTATCTAAAGCTATAGTTGGAATGCTTACATCAGAGATGACCAAGAGTTAAATTCTCATCTGCCTTGATTTTTAGTACATGCCACGGATATAGCTGAAGGAACAGGACATGTACTGGCCAGATGCGTTAAACCACCAGATACCAGTGTATCACAAGAAAATGACTTTGTGTGTGTGTGTGAATGCATGAACAATAAGTCTTTAAAAAAGAAACTAAACTGCTAACAAAGGTGTTAGCTCTGGGGAAAAGAATTTGGGACAACAGTGATGACAGAAAAAAATTTTGAGAAGCAGGGATGACTCACTTCTAATTTCATTTGTTTGAATTTACGAAGAAAATACAATACTACTACAGCAATTCTTTAAAAGCTATATTAACATAGCATGTTTTTTCGATATAAAGAAAGAAATTCACAAAAGAAATCCCATTATTTAAAATCATGATCTAACCTTCATCTTGTCCTTTAAGAAATCTGCGGGTACTCTTCAAAAGATTAGATCTCATTCTTGTTAAGTGATCCAAAAGATTCCGCCTTGGTATGTCATACGCATTTCTAAATGTCTGTGGCTTCAAATCCTGGTGAAAACATTCAAAGACAAAATTTATTTTTAAATATAGAATTAAAAGAGATCAAAATCTCTAGCCTGCAGTACAGGTTTGGAAATAAGATATACAAGTCTCATTAGTTTTAAAAATTCTTTATTCAAGAATTATAATGCAATCTTAACGTACTGTTTTGGGAACCAGAAGATCAAAATTGGTAGTGAGTTCAACCAAATAAATTCACATCTATCAAGATTTTACTACATATTCTGGCTAAGGGGAGTAAATAGCTTATAAAATAAATTTCCAAGAAACATGGCTTTGATGTATAATTCACATACAAAGAATTAATACATTTTAGGTATACAGTTGGATGAGTGTCAGTAAATTTACAATTGTGAGACTATCACCACAATCCAGTTTAAGAACACTTCCACCATCCCAGAAAAGTTGTTTGTGTCCATTTGTAGGCAATCCATTTTCCTATCCCCAGGCATCCACTGATCTGCTTCCTGCCACCCTATATTCTATTTTATAAATGGATTCACTCTATCAAATCTTTTCTATCTGGCTTTTTTCACGAAGGATGATGTTCTACGATTCATCCGTTACTAATGTATCAGTAGTCTGTTCTTTTTTACTGCAGAGTAGTATTCCATTCTGTGGATATAGCCTATCTTTATTCATTTTCCAGTTCATGAACGTTTTCTTCTCACTTTTTGGTGCTTATGAATAATGCTGTTATGAACATTTACATACAAAGCCCTGATATGGACATCTATCTTCATCTCTTTCATGTAGATAGGTACCTTTGAGTAGAACTGCTGGTTATATATCAAGTATAGCCATTCTAGTGGGTGGGAAGTAAGATCTCATTATAGTTTTAATTTGCATTTCCCTAATGGCCGTTAATGTACAGCATCTTTTTGTGTGTGTCTGAATTCACTTATCTCATTTGGTGAAATATCTGTTCAAATATTTTGCCCATTTTTTATTAGATGTTTATTTTTTTTAATCACTGAGTTGTAGTTCTTTATATATTGTGATATAAATGCACTCTTCTCCCAGGCTGTAGCTTGCCTGTTCATTTTACAAAGTTTCTTTCATAGACAAAAATTTAAATTCTAATGAACTTTATTAAGTTCTGTGTGTATTTGCTTTTTGTGTTATATTTGAGAAATCTTTGACCCCTGACCCAATGTTGTGAAGACTTTCTCCCGTTTTCTTCTAGAAGTTAATAGTTTTAGTTTTTACATTTAAGACCATGAGCACTTCAAGTAATGTGAGATAATGGTCAAGTTTATTATTTTGAATATGGGTATCCAATTATTCCAGCACTATTTCCGAAGAGACTGTCTTCTTACCCAGTGAATTATTTTGGCACCACTGTTAAAAATTAATTGGCTACATGTGTGAGGGTCTACTTCTAGACTCTCTTCTGTTCTACTGATCTATATGTTTACCCATATGACAACAACACAACATGCTGATGATCACTACAACTTTACAGTAACTTTCAAAATAAGACAGTACAAGTATTCTAACATTATTCTGCAAAATTGTTTTAGCTATTCTAGGACCTTTAAATTTCCATAAAAATTTTAGATCAGCTTATCTGTTTCAACCAAAAAGTCTACTAGGATGAAGATCTTTTTGATAATGAATATTCATAAAGCATTTTAAGACCATGCTATGTACCCAAGGTCACCAGTATAAGTACCAAACTACATTGAACTATAAGACTAGCTATGTAACTTTAGGCAATCTTTAAGCCTCTGTTTCCTTTCTTTTTTTTTTTTTTTTTCTTAAGTAATCTCTATACCCAAAATGGGGCATGCTCTGCCAACTGAGTGAGCCAGGCAACCCATCTGTTTTCTCATCTACAAAATGAATCGGTTGGTTACTCATCAGTCCACCTATTCATCAATCCTGCATGCACAATGTTTGTTTAGTATTAATGATCATTATTCTTCAGAGGTATAGAAGAACTTGTGAAGTTCAGACAAACTAAGGGATCAGTTAATGGAAAATCTGATTTATTTAACAACACAACAGAATATAACTAGAGCAGTACTAAATTCACATAACTATTACCTTATTGAGCAAAGCAACTTGGAACCCAGTGTATTCTTTCATATTAAGGTCTAGCAGTCTGTGAGGAACATCCTCTGAAATTCCCTGGAGCAACTGTTGAAAATCTTTCCTATAAGCCATTGATAAACCATGTGATCGGCTTCGGACTTTAATTCCAGTTTCCTGTACTACTTTTTTGCCTACAGATCCAATGACTCGATCCGATTCTATTTTGGCCTAAAGTAAAAATAAATAAGATTTAGCCTTGACATAATCTAAATTAGTCAGTTAAATACGAATAGTTTTGGTCTTCTATAAATTAAGTATTTATTTATGTTACAAAAAGTATTACATAATTATAAACTCAAGTAGCATAGGTCATGTCAAGTTAAAGACAGTTTAAATAAAAATGTCTTACAGTTTTAAATCATTACAATTACAACCTTTTGGAGCAGGACAAACAAAAACAACTTCAATTTATTTTTATGTACTAATACCCATAACATTTAAACCATGAAATATAAGTGCACCCTAAATAAAAATATGGATTTCCAATTCAAAGATCATGTAAAATTAGAAAAAAAAAAACAAAATGCATCAATATTTATTTAAAGACACTATTATTAGCATATAACTAAATGTTCAGAGGTTAACAAAAATGATATAACTTTTCACTGGGAAACAAGTAGCAATATTTTGACTCTATCCAACCTACATCTCAATGAGCAGTTAAAGTACGGATGGCAGAAGTACTGAAAAATAATGTATTTTATACAGTATTAATATCTTGGCAGTCTAACTGTATACTGCTTGACTACCAGTGTATCTATTAATGTATTTATGCTCAAAATGACAAAATTCAGTGTTTTTTAATAAAAATTTCAAATGAAACTCCCATTTTTGAAAGAAAAAACTACAGATTTTAAAACATAAAGCAAAAGAAACTGATTTTCGTCTAAGAAAAACAACTTTCTAACACAAATTTCTCAAAAGAAAACATGAATGTTCACAGGTAGAAAGTCTAGGACCACAATAATGAATGCATTTCCATAAGCTAGGAATTATTATTTCAAATTAACATTCCAAAACATAGCATACCATGTACTTGAGACTGAATTATGTCAATATATGCTATATGTGGCTTTAAAATGTAATACAGTAATACAACATAATTCCATTAGGACCATCAGAACTAACATCTGGCCTGTTAAACATATTAGCCAAAACCATTCAAAATACTTAATGGCTCTATTTCTTAACATTACCTGTTGACTCAATTTTTTGAGGTATGAAATGACACTGTAACTAAGTCCATATTCCATACTGTCTGCTATTAGGTTAGGTGCTCCCATCATTCTAACAGCTTTCTTCAAAGGCTATAGGAAAAGAGAAAACATCACTCAATCCTAAGCTTGTCAAAAAGGTAAGGCTACATGTATTGTCAGTTTTGAAGATTTCTTCAAAAAAAATTTCTTCTTTTTTTCAATTAGAGAGTGGCATAATCATATTTGTATTTCAGTAAAATGTTTGCCAGTGGTACAAAATGTAGCTTGAAATACTTAAAAAGGATCAGAGGCTGTATTTTAACAACACCTGGGATAAGAGGGGTAAAGTCTTACACTCCTTAGTATCATTGGAGATACTAAGGTTGGAAGAAATGGGCAGGAGACTCATCACAGAGGGAGATTTGATACAAATTAAGAAATGAAAAGGAGGCAAGAAAAATGGAAGATTTGTAACTATATGGGTTATGGCTCAACCATTCACTAGCTTTGTGACCCTGAACTAGGTTATATAGCCTCTCTGGGTCTGACTTGTTTGAAAAGGACAACAGCATCTACTTCATAGGGTTGTCATGGGATTAAATGAATTAATACATGTAAAGCACATATAGAAGCATTTGGTATACAGCAGGCATTCAGTAAGCGTTAATCGTTATTAGCTGAGCTGAAAAAAACAGAAACAAGCTCTGAGGGAAAAACCAGTCTAATATTTACTGTGGATGTGATATAGTGAAATAACTTTCAACTGTAAGGACAGCCTACCACTTGTGCAATGAAAAATGTCACTGGTAGGGCAGTCTAGTATATGGGAGTGGGATGCAGTCAGAAAAGGATGATAGTGGAGTGGCCTGGGTGGCTCAGTCAGTTAGGCGTCTGCCTCTGCCTTCAGCTCAGGTTATGATCCCAGGGTCCTGGGATTGAAGCCCACATCCGACTTCCTGCTCAGTGGGAAGCCTGCTTCTCCCTCTCCTACTCCCCTCTGCTTGTGTTCCCTCTCTCACTGTGTCTCTGTCAAATAAATAAGTAAAATCTTCAAGAAAAAAAATTTTTAAATAAAAAAGAAAAAAAAGAATGATAGCCATACACTGACACCAGAAAGTATATAAGCACTGGTGTCAAACTGGAATCAAATCCCAGCTCTGTTATTTAAAATACATGTAGCTTTGCTTAAACCCTGCAGGTTGCTATAAAACATAAATGACTCAGCATATGTAAGAGTTCATAGTCAGTGTTTCTTCCTTTTCACTCTTACATGGCAGGTACTATGTGCTAGAGACACAACTTATCCCTTACAACTCTAAAATATGATTTTCAAAGCACAAGAAATTAATGCTCTTAGTAGAAACCACTTAGAAAGATTAGTTACTGTCAGATGCTATAGTATTCCTGAATTAAAAGTACAAGTAATGTTTAAAAGTGCTTTTAACACTGGTCTCCTTAAGAAGTTACTTTTCATATAATAAACAATGTATTTAATAATATATACATTATTGGTCTTATCTATGATACACACGGTTTTAAGTACAGGTAACCTCTGAACAACATGAGGGTTAGAAGTGCCGACCCCACACAATCGAAAATCCATGTATAATTTTTGACTCCCCCAAACTTTAGCTACTAATAGCCTGCTACTGACTAGAAGCCTAATAACATCATCAATTTTGTATATAATATGTATTATATATATGCTATATTCTCATTCTTAATAACACCTAGGTTTTTTTCTTGATAATTTTTTGTTTTAGTATTTCCAGGCTATATGGTGCATCTACGAGTTTTTCAAATTGCCACAAATCTCAAACAATCTTCCTTTATATTTATCGGAAAAAATCCACATATAAGTGGACCCATCCACTTCAAACCTGTGTTGTTCAGGGGTCAACCGTAATCACAAAGTCATGGTTCTAAAAATATATGATTCTCTCACAATATACGCTTATCTACCTAAAAATGTGTTTTTGGAGATGTAAGGTTTAATGCAAAAAACCATTCTGTGCCCTTAAAGAAAAATAGTTATAAAACTGCAATTTAACAAGGGAGTACAACAACTGGAGCTATTCCAAAAGTCAAGCTGCCTGGGATTAAATTCCAGTCTCCCACAACTTAGCTATGTACCTTGGACAAATTATTTAATCTTGATGACTTCTACCTCATAGGGTTACTATATAAATTAAATGACATTAATAGAACATTATATGATTATGGGACGCCTGGGTGGCTAAGTCCTTTTAAGCATCTGCCTTCGGCTCAAATAATGATTCCAGGGTCCTGGGATCAAGTCCTGAATTGGGATCCTTGCTCAGCAGGGAGTTTGCTTCTCCCTCTGCCTACTGTTCTCCCTGCTTGTGCACACGCACATGCTCTCTGATCTCTTTCTTTCTCTCTCTGACAAATAAATAAAATCTTAAAAAAAAAAAAAAACTAATGATTATTATACATTGGCTAACTGAATTTAAATAAAAAAGAAAAGAAAAATAAATTAAATGAGGTCAATACATGTAAAATGTTTAGCATATTAGTGCTAATATATGCATTACCTATACATTATTCATGATCATTGTCATTATTATGCAAATCACTGAAACCTTTCTATCCCATTACATCTATATTGGTCATCTGAACACTCACTCAATTTTCATGACATTTGTACGCTCTGTACATTCTATAATAGCAACAAGTAAGTTTTAATACCTATAGTAAACTATAAGTATAATGTAAAATTTTATAACAAGTTCTACTTTTAACAATAAAGTTCTTACCCCAAGATAGTAGGGAGGCATTGTCTTCAAATAACTTTCAAATGACTGTCTCCATTTCAATGTTGGTTTTGCTTTATGTACTTTAAACAAGTCATCTATAAATGTATAATGTGAACAAACTATCATCATCCATTGTTTTCGCACATGAAAACCAAGTCAAATACATTTCATTTTTAAAAAGTCAGCATTCTTATTTGTAATACAGTAACATCAGACATTAAGTTTTTAACAAAATTAAAAGGAGCACAATTTTTAGTTCTGCCATTTTGAGCAGTAAATACCATTTTAAACATAATAAGATGCCAATCATGCATTTCACATAACAATATTTCATATAAAAATAAAGGCAGAATCAAAAAATACACAGGGAAATCTATATACTATCTAGACTTAGACATAAAATAGATTTGAGGACAGAAGCAAAGTACACACAATGTTTTCTATATAACATACCTAATACTTTGACTATAACTTTTAAATCTGTTGTGGTTCCATGGAGGGAAAGAAGTCATTTCCAACAGTACTACTCAAAAATTATAGTCAGAGGGTCCCCGGAAACTAACTTTAGACTTTTAATACATTGTTTTGGAATAAATTCAATCATTTAGAAAAGTATTTTCCAAATGAAAATGTCTTGTTTACCAAATACAAAGCCTATATTACCAATTCTAACCATGTAAGAAATTAACTTGCAGAAAACTTAGAATATTTAAAATTTAAAACACTGTCTCTTCAATAGTTTATAGACCAAAGGTGTTTGGACAACGACTTCTAATTTACCAGACATACACAGGCTGCTATAAAACCACCTTAGACCGGTTCAGTATTTCAGAGTATTAAAAACAGTTCCATTAATTTCCACAAGACATGAGAACTTACAGAGAGAGATATTCCCAAACTTTGTTCTGAGGACAAATTTTTATGTATGCTGAGCCACAGAGAATGGAACAAGAATGACTTACCTAAAAGGGGAAGGAGGACTGGGTAATTGTAAGGCATAACAAATAAGTTGACACAGTTCAGTGCTGTACTGGCTTTCAAGTAACCAAAGGGATGACCAAGTTCACTGTATTTTGCACTATTGCTCACATACACCTGTTAAAAGGGAGTGGTTAAGACTTCATATTTAATGATCTTTACAAAATGTTTTCTAAATAACTGATTCAATTTAATTTTTTAAAAGAACATCCAACTTTTAAGTCACTATAGTTTTTCAGCTCACCTGCCAACATGTTTGAGGAGATTTCCTTTCCAGGATAAATTGAGTCAGTGGTGAAGGTTCCAACTCATATTTGTCAAAAGGCAATTTGTCAATGACCATCGGTTCACAGTCTGTACAGGAAAACTTCACTACAGGATGAGACGTACGAGGTGGCTAGAGGGGAAAGTCTTATTACTATTTACACAAACTACCAGAAACAAACTCATTTTTAGTATCCCTCACTGTCAAAATTTACTCAGTTCCTCAATTTTGCTAATTAAAGAGTTTAATTTACTACTAAAAGTACTATTAAAGCTGAAAGAAAATACTTAATAATGTAATGCTTAAATTTTACATTCACAACAAAAAAGACATTTTAAAATGTATACAAAAATCTTCTTCTATCTTAAAATCAAACTTATCAGAAAAGTGCAAAATTTTAGAATTAAGTAAGCATTGTTACATCATCTAAGAAATAACTTAAGTATAGAAACCTTCCTAAGTTCTCAATTGCGGCAATTTAATTTCTTGTATGGAATAGTAGCTTCCAAACTGATTACACACCTGTTCAGTAAAAGTTTTTGAATATATAATATATTAGGACATATACATTTACTTATAAATTATTTGTAAATTAGTTTATAGATATATAATAAAATATATACCAAAATAATATTAAAAATGGGGGGAAAAGATAAACATAAATAGAAGTTCTAATGTTTTCCTTTGGTTATCTCTGTGGTATATACAAACCACAAGATACAAAAAACACAATACTCTTAAAGTGTAAAAAAAAAACAAAAAACAAAAAAACATTTTATTCTATTCCCTGCCCCCCCAATCTCCTTCCTAAAAATCTCACTGACTGAAGATGGATGAAGGAAATAAATATGAGCTATGAGAAAATAATCTGAAATTTTACTGCTAGAAAAGGCTCTTCTTACTCCATTACTACCTATACCTCGGTGGCTCCCAAATCCAGTGTTGGGATCAAATCTCTCTCACTTCTCTTATGTTCCAACTGTCTACTAGACAGAACCAGAATCTTCTATAAGTCCCTCAAACACATTATTATGCAATTCATTATTTCTCCCCCAAACTACAAAACCTGTTTTTAAAACCTAGGTGTTGAGGGGCACCTGGGTGGCTCAGTCTGCTAAGCCTTTGCCTTTGGCTCAGGTCATGATCTCAGGGTCCTAGGATGGAGCCCCACACCAGGCTCCCTGCTCAGCGGGGAGTCTGCTTTTCCCCTTGCCCCTCACCCTGCTCATGCTCTCTCTCTCACTCACACACACACACTCTCTCTCTCTCAAATAAAAATCTTTAAAAAACAAACACAAAAACAACCTACACATTATTCTTAATATCTCCTCCTTATCCTCACTATGTAATTGTCACAAAGACCTAGATAAAATCCCACAAATTCTAAACCGCTAGGCAAAACACATAAACTTGGCAGGTGCTCAGTATTTAGTTACTGCCTTCTGTCAATAAATTCTCATCTCTCTAAAAATTTCTATCTTCTATTTCTTAGTACTCTAATTTATGCCTTCATCATTTCTCAGACTAGACTAGTACAACTTCTTATTTTTAATTAACCTTGCTAATTAGCTCCCTCCAATCAATCCCATAGCCATGTAATATAAATATGATCATGTAATTTCCCTATCTAAAATTATTTGGTAAAAGTAGCAAGTAATCACCTAAAAATAGGATCCAGACTCTTTTCTTTAAATATATACAAAGACCCTCACTGATCTGGTCCCTGTGTGCCTTTCAACCACGACATGGTGTGATGTACTCTGTGCTCCAGCCAAGCCAAACCACTTGCAGTTACCCAAGTAGATAAGCATCTTTTCATGCCCCTGGTTTCACGTTATCCCTGGCTGCTCTATTATTTTCTCCCTTGCATATTACAAACAAAGTTTTGAAGTCTGAACTGGCAAGCAAGACATCTAAAAGATTTCCTTCCTGGGGCGCCTGGGTGGCTCAGTTGGTTAAGCAACTGCCTTCGACTCAGGTCATGATCCCAGAGACCCGGGATCGAGTCCCACATCGGGCTCCCTGCTCAGCAGGAAGCCTGCTTCTCCCTCTCTCGCTCTCCCTGCTTGTGTTCCCTCTCTGGCTGTGTTTCTCTCTGTCAAATAAATAAAATCTTTAAAAAAAAAAAAAAAAAAAAAAAAAAAAGATTTCCTTCCTGCTACCCTTTCTTGCCCTGTCCCCCAAATACATCCCAGGCAGTTAGGCATCACCTCCTCTGGGCTCTGCTCCATATACCTAGTACAGGTAGCAGACTGTTCTGTATTATGTTTACAAGTCTGACCTTCCTGTGGAATGGTAAGATTCCTGAAAATAAGCACTTTGTTTTACTCATCTTGTGCTCCTATATCTCACATGTACCTGACAGATATCTTATTGAATCAGTCCATAAAACTCACTTCTGTTTTTTTAATGAAAATATTAAGAACCAAGAGGAAAAATGTGTGCTAGCAGGAGAGGATGTCTTCTAGAACTTGGCGAAGAAAATTTTGCATTTATCACTTCATTTAATCCCCCAACAATTCCATGAGATAGCTGTTATCTCCATTAACTGATGGGAAATTGAGTGGAGAAGATAACTGACCAAAACATAGCTAATAACTGGTGGAGAAATGATTTAAATTCAGAGCCAGGCTCTAACAAATCACATTTAATTTCAGTATCAATAAATCTTATTTGAATACTATTATTTAGAAAAATTTCATTTCCCCTCTAATATCCTTCAGTTAATTTTGCCAGTTCTTTCCAATATTGTCTCTTTCTTATGATTTTCTCTTCCATCATCTTAATTCATTCTCTTAAAATCTCTTACATGAATCCTAGCAATAGCCCTCTAGATAACCTGCTTACCATGCAACTCATCTCCTAATTCTACTGCAGATGAAAACCACTGGATTAAATTTCTGAAAGCAGCACTCTTTTAAAAACATCTTCACTTATTCTGTGAACCCCATCACAGTGAGAAAAGCTTGAATTCCTTAACCTTGCATTTAAAATCATGAGCCATTTGGTTTATTTAATACTCTCAATATCCCACACACATATTATGATCCGCCTATACTCAGCTATTTCTCATTCTTCTAAATACACTTTGTTCTTTTTTACTTTCCTACTTTTTTTTAAAAGATTTTATTTATTTATTTGACAGAGAGACAAGACAGAGAGTACAAACAGGGGCAAGGGCAGGCAGAGCAACAGGGAGAAGCAGGCTCTCACTGAGCTGGGAGCCCAATGCGGGGCTCCACGCCAGGATCCCGGGACAAAAGCCAAAAGCAGTGGAGTCAAAAGCAGGTACCTGACTAAGCCACCCAGGCGCCCTCATACTGTTTCCTCCCCCAACTAGAATCCTACCCACACTTCAAAATCTAACAATTGCAACAAGCCTCAAGGGCAATATTAACAGATAATGCTTGTGACACTGGTTTTGGATTTCTTTCTATTAGGATTCAACAAGTACTACACATACTCCTATAGGTATTAAAATACAATAGAATGAATAACCAACAAGACAATATTTCATATAAATATGGTATGTGTTCTAGGGAAGTTGAAAGGGCACCAGAAGAGAAAGTGCAATGGCTAAAAAAATTAAGAGCTTCGCTATAAAGGCCATATTTTAAAACTATGATGATTCAATCAGGAAAAAAGAAAAAAAAATAAAAAAAAATACTTCTGATAAAGCCTTAATTTCATGTACCACTTCACTAAATCCCTAATAAACAGAGGAAATATTGCTTTATAAATCTGGTATAAGTAAACATTGCCCTGAAGAGTTGATAAGGGGTTTAAAGTTTAAAGGTTTCAACTCATGCACTACAGGTAGGAATGCAAACTGGTGCAGTCACTGTGGAAAACAGTATGAAGGTTCCTCAAAAAGTTAAAAATAGAACTCCTCTACCATCCAGTAATCATGTGGGTATTTACCCAAAGAATACAAAAACACTAATTCTAAGGAATACATGCACCCCTATGTTTATTGCAGCATTATTTACAATACTCAAGATAACAGAAGCAGCCCAAGAGTCCATCAATTGAAAATGCATAAAGAAGAATGAAATCTTGCCTTTGAATAACATGGATGTAACTAGAGTAAATGCTAAGCAAAATAAGTCATTCAGAGAAAGACAAATACCTCATTATTTCACCCATATGTGCAATTTAAGAAACAAAACAACTGAACAAAGGGGAAAATGAGAGAGAAAGAGAGAGAAATCAAGAAACACCCTTAGCTACAAAGAGCACACTGATAGTTACCAGCGGGAGGTGGGTGACAGGACAGGTGAAATAGGTGATGGGGGTTAAGGGGTGCAGTTCTGTGATGAGCGCTGGGTGTTGTATGGAAGTGTTAAATCACTATATCCTATACTTGAAACTCATGTAATACTGTATGTTTACAGGAATTAAAATAAAAACTTACAAAAATAATAAAATAAAAAGGTTTCAGAAAGGATTCAGTTTAATTAAAAAATGATATCTGCAGCAAACTTTGTTAACATTGCTTCATGATTTCTGAAATACGATTATTATCTTCCAAGGCTTATAGCAAAAGAACTAACATGTTTTCCATGAAGTATCCTTAGATGCTAGATACTAGAAATAAAGCTCAGATACTAGGAAAAAAGCTATTCTGAAAAAAGTGTATTAACATCATTGACTAGATATTAATTTGTATAAATTTACCCTATTACTATAAGAACCACAGAATACTGATAATTCACAATGATCAATTCAATAAACCTCACAATTTCTAGAAATAATTCATACAAAGAAGACCAGAAAGTCATTTCTACTTAAAACTTCCAGAATGAAAATACTGGATATAACCTAAAACCATGAGAGTCCGCATCAATTTCTAAGACTACATCCTAAAAGATTACAATTGGATTTTCTAAACTTTCATTTAAGTTCTAAACTGTGTCCTAGAGAAAAATCTTTATGTTGCACTAGTAGAGACCAAGGAGAAACTTTTGTTACATTATGTTTCTGCGCCCAGATGCCAATAATAAAAACGTAAGCATAGTATTAGATTCTAAAGGAAACTGACACCTTTTTTCAGTTACTTCACAATGAATGATACAGTATACTAAATCATGTAATAGCTTACCATAGCACTTTGAACATCTAATTCCTGAAAATTAGCCACACCTTTGACAGCAGTACTTAAAACTACTATGAAAAGCAGTTAAATGATTACTATTACAAAGCCACAATTGTTTAGGTACTTACTAGTGTTGGAGAATTCTGATCTGGCCAAAAAGATTCTGGAACAGGCCAATGACCTATAGGAACCCCAGTTTTAGGATTTGGTCTGACATATATGAGTTTGTGACAGCTATGCCAAGGCTGCGATCCAAAAGGTCTTGATATATCAGGCTGCCCATCTGTAGCAAAGAAATTAAGACCAAGAAAGCACGTATCATTAAGAAAAAAACCCCAAAAAGTTAAATTATATCCATTGTTACTTAACCTAATAAAATGTCCAAATACTTGTTCAATTCTCAATTTTCCTGTTTCTTTTGAATGGTTCTACTATCATGACTACTTAACATTTAGTTTAAAATACATGAAATAGTAAAGTCTATAAATTCCAACTAAGAATTCAATAGTTGAAAGGAGGTCCCATAGTATCCCTTGCTTGCCCATTCAGAATAGGCAAAACCTATTTCACGGTAGATACTTGTAAATGAATGTTATGTTTTCCCCATCAGATGATAGAGGCTAAAACCCAATCTTTTCATCATTGTACCTGGCTAACTAAATACTAGGTAAGTATTGCTAAATAAAGAGTTCTTTAAAATCATTTTTAAATAAAACCTAATTAACTAAAAAAAAATTAACATGCAAATCCAATTTGTGGCATCTACCTTCAATCTAAAATAATTCTAGCAAAATAGCAACTGTCTTCAACTAAGTAAACATTTACTTGGTGCCTAACTCTAAGCCAAATATATAAATAACTTTAAACACATTCCGTGTCTAAGATTCAATTAAAGAAAAAGCTAATTTTTTATGTTATTTTTTACTGTGTTATATTAATCACCATCCAATACATCATTAGTTTTTGACGTAGGTTCCAAAATTCATTGTTTCCATGTAACACCCAGAGCTCCATGCCATACATGCCCTCCTTAATAGCCACCTCCACGGTGGTTGGTATGACCATTTATATAACTTAATTGGTGACAATTATTTATATAACTTAATTGGTGACACCATTTATATAACTTAACCATTTTCTGCTCCTTCCCTATTAACCCTCTCTGAGAGTACCCACATTTTTTATCCTTATAACCTTTCACTTCTCCCGATTATCCACTCTAGTGGACCACCTCTTCCAAGTGTTATTAATGACTTTGTAATTCTTATAAGCTTTGTCATACTACAGAGAGGATCTCAGATGTAAGCCGTCCATTGGTTCTAGTGTATAACCCCTTATATCCTCCAGCTAATATTAAGAGTTCATGATCATAGAATATTAAAATAAAGTCAGGTGGGACTTAACTAGAATAGCATAGAGCTTAATGGCAAAGGCTGGTTCTCTTTTTTTGTAACCACTCAAACCATTTGTTTTTGACCAGTCTGATCCTTAGGAAAAAAATGGAGCTAAGGAATTAAACACCTAGGATTGAACACTCTTGTGAATTAAGGAACATAGGAACATATGCTGGAGAGAGGTACAGTAACCTTATTAAAAAGGAAATACAGGGAGCCTGGGTGGTTCAGCTGGCTAAGCCACTGCCTTCAGCTCAGGTCATGATCCCAGGGTCCTAGGATCGAGTCCCGTGTCGGGCTCCTTGCTCAGTGGAGAGCCTGCTTCTCCCTCTCCCTCTGCTGCTCCCCCTGCTTGTGCATGCACTCTCTCTCTACATCCCCTCACCCCTGTCAAATGAATAAATAAAACCTTAAAAAAAAAAAAAAAAAAGGAAATATGGGAATGCTAATTTCTAAATGCCTAAAAAGGTTTTTGGCTCCTATAAAATTTCAGGCTATGAACAATCAGTATAAAAAGTGATGCTAGTGAACCGCTATCAGTTTATCTTTACTTTCCTGTTTAATCTTCCCTCTTTAGCAATAGCCATTCTGTCATCTTAATAATTTGGCCTTGTAAATCTTAAAGCCAAATCATAGTGATTTTTCAGTTCTAATTCGATGATAAAGTTCAGAATATCTATAAGAAAAGTACAATAAAGGGCACCTAGGTGGCTCAGTTGGTTAAGCAACTGCCTTCGGTTGAGGTCATGCTCCTGGAGTCCTGGGATGAAGTCCTGCATCGGGCTCCCAGCTCTGCCCGGGAGACTGCTTTTCTCCCTCTGACCTTCTCCTCTCTCTCTCTCTCTCTCTCTCTCTCTCTCTCTCTCTCTCTCTCTCCTCTCTCTCTCTCTCTCTCTCAATAAATACATAAATAAAATCTTAAAAGAAAAAAAAAAAGAAAAGAAAAAGAAAAGTACAATAATACCTTCTACAGGTGAGGGATCTGGTCCTGCTTTTTCAAAGTTTATTACCACCCCACTTTGTACTTTCTGCACCAAGGACTCCAGACACTGATTAAGCATTCTTGGAGAACACACAGAGTATGAGCGGCCTGAGACAAAAAGAATAAAGTTAGTTGCAGAAATTTCTACCTTTAGCAAGCCAGAACCATAGCTGGGTTTCTGACACTATGAACAAAAGTTCAATGGCGAAGTCTGACTTTATTTCATTATCTTATGGAAAAATGAACTTAAAAAGTTATTTTCAATCAAGCAACAATTCCATTTTATGACAGTATGTACATTTTTTTTCTTCTAAATGTAGATACACATAAAATAGAAATTTGGTCTGAATAAATAATAATGAAAGAATCTCATGACATATATACTTATATATGTATATTATGTAATATATAACTTAAAATACATATATAAAATTATCTCCAACTATTACCCAATATAATTTATCTTTAATACACATACATAACATCTAATAACTAACTAACCTTCAAAATCTTACTCCTGCTTAACAAAAGTATTATCTCTAAGAGTAATGCTAAGCACATGGCAAATACTCAATTATTTAATTGGCCTGCTGGACATTACTTCATATTTGACATATTTGCACTTTAACATACATAGTAACATGAGCTTTTCCTGAATTTCCTTTGGCTTGCATACCTGGGAATTTACCTATCTTCAATGCATTTTCCTTCTGTATATTTTAACCTATAGGGTTTTTAGTATAGAGCATTAAAATGCTAATGGTTAAAAAGACATACTAGTGAAAAGATTTCTTAAACAGGGATTTTCCATAAATGAATCTAGATCTGTGCTGTCCCATACTGCAATCACTGGCCACATATGGCTACCAAGAACTTGAAATATGGCTAGTCCAAACTGAGATGTATAATAACTATAAAATATACAACTGATTTTGTAACATTAATAGAAAAAATGTAAACTATTTCAATAATTTTTAAGTATCAGTTTCACGTTGAAATATGTACTTATTGACTTAAAAGATATCAAAGTTAATTGTACCTTTTTAATATGACTACATATGTAACTTGTACCATATTTCTATCATAGGTGCTGATCCAAATCAATGCTGAGAACTTTCACAACTAAAACAGTCTAATCAAACTTCTTACAATATTATTTGCAATAAGCTCAATATGGAAAAGTCCTACTTTTTTTTTTCTGATTCCACTAATCATTTCCAAACACATCTAATCATTATATTTGACACATCAAATTACTCGTATCAGTTTATACCTGACATGTGATTTGTTAAAGGCTACTCAGAACAGAAAACATTAGGCAGTAGTGTGATTCAAATCCATAGAGTCAGCTATACTTAAAAAAACAAATATCAAATAACAAACAACTTACCTGTATACAGTATCAGTAGTCGTATTCATAAAAATATCTACCAATTACTGAGTGTCTCCGTGCCTGGCACTATTCTAATCACTTTATCATATTAATTTATTTAATCCTAGCAGCAATTGTATGGGTTATTTTCTCCACGTTATAAATAAAAAAACTAAAGCATGGAGAGATTAATTTATCCAAGTTAATACACCCAAGATTCAAACCTTTACAGCCTATTAGAAACTTTAAACTGGGTTAAAGTTTAAAGACTTTCTTCTCTGGAAATCATGATGTTAATTAATTTGAAATCAGCATTTAAAACAGAATGTCTATATGGAATCACACTTATTTTAAAGTCTTGATAAATTATTTTTTGAGTCAATATATATATAAAGCAATACATATATACACAAAGCATTTAGAAGATTATATAAAGGTTGAATTATCTTATTTCTTGAAATTTAAGCATATTCCCAAGAAGTTACCAAAAAACAAAAATTTAAAAGTGTAAAGTTGTAGAAATTCCCTCTGCTCCTCTAACCTGTGTCATCATCAATTAATTAATTAGGAAAATAGGAGTATAGGAGTTATAATCTAATTATAAAAAATTACAAAGATGCTTTATGAAAATTAAAGAGTCAATAAACTTGAGTCACTTGGCAAATAATAAAAATCCATTCTTGTGAAAGGTAAAGAGGAAATAGCAAATTTTTCCATCTCTACAAAGTGAGCCTATAACCTATGTAATATTTCCTTTATTCTCTAGATTAAAACTCATCCTTTGTAATGTACAACTCTTTGTATTGAAGCACAGTTTCTACAATCACTGCTTACAAGCACTCCCCTTCAAGTCAAGGAGCTGGCTCACTTACTGTCATGTAGAGTCCACAGAAAACTCAAACTAAATACAGTGAGTCTAAAGGCAGATGTGAAAAAAAAAAAAAATCCCACAGAAATCTAAATGGCGAAAAAGCAAAAGGGTATTTCTAAATAAGTTGGGCAACAATCCTTATAGAGGCTAAGAAAACTAATTTTATTTACTTTAGATGTTTTACAATTCTTATAAAATGCTTTTTATCTTTAGGACTTCCACCATCATGATCAATTAGGCATTTTTTGCTTTGGTGTCCCTGCACCTCCTCCAAAGCTGCTTCTCCCCAGTGTACCCATCTCAATCTATGTCACAGCCATTCACCTCCAATATTCAGATTAATGAGCCATCTAAGCATCATCCTTGATTCATTCTGCTCTCACTGCCCTTATCCTCAGTTCTCCCTTGAATCAGACCATCTCTCACTACGCCCAAATGCAACACTTTGCACCAAAGTGCTATCATCGCTTACCAGGCTTTCTGCCTCTCTTCTTGCTACTTTACAGTATATTCTCATCTAGCACCTGAAGTGATCTTTCAGAAAAACAGATGTCACTTCCTATAAAAGCCCTCCAATGGTTTCTCATCGCACTTGGAACATAAAAAACATTTACTATGGCCTAAAAGGCTATTGAATATTCGACCTTCACCTACCACTCTAAATCCACCGGGTACCCTCTACTTCCCCCCTCCCTATGTAAGCTCCAGCCAGATCAGCCTTCCTAGTGCTCACAAAAATACAGTGTGTTCTTTCCCTTACTATTTTCATTGTGTAGATCTTTGTATACTTTACTCCATTATTCAGATCTCTGCTCATATGTTAAGTAGACTTACTGTGATCATATCACAATATATACAAATATCAAATCATTATGCTATAAACCTGCAACTAATATGCTTTAGGTCAGTTCCAGCACAATAAAGACTCAATAAAAACAAGATGTAACAATAATTTTAGAGGGATTAATATTTTTAAGACACAACTAAATGTAATTAATCCCTATTAAAACAATTGGCTTTAACTTCAAGATCAGAGATGCATAATTTATAAAAGAATAAATGTTGTTTTATTTCTTTAAACAAATATGATAATCTCCAAGGATAAGGAATATATTGATCCAAACCAGTATAAGCATATCTTTTAGGTTATTTATTTTTTAAAAGTCACTTCCTCAAAGACCTTCCATCCAAGAATATTCATTCTGTATCAAGTTACTCTCTGTACCCTTAACCTACTTATTCCTTATAGTAAATAGCACTCTCTAAAATACTATTATTTATTCATTTTATGATTTTATCTGTCACACAGTCCAAAAGTAACCTTTGTTTATTGTTCCTGCTATATTTCCAGCATCAAAAACAGTTACATAGAGTGGATACTCATTAACTACCTGATAATAAAACAAAAATGCTTACAATGACAAGCATACAATTTTTTTAGAGTACATATAGAAAACATAACAACTTATTAATGGCTTTGGCAACACAGGCACATTTCTTTCTAACTTTTCCTTTAGTGAACATAAATTATTCTATAATGGGGAAAATAAATGTACACACACTACTCTTATCATTAAGTTAAAAAATGCACATGAATTGTTAGTAGTGATTACATATTTGGATAGTGCAATACTGGTGGATATTAGCTTTCCTTTCTATTTTTCTAGGGTTTTATCCTCAAAACTTTCTTTAGTAAACATTCTTTTAAAATAATAAAAAAGAACACAGATTATTCAGATCTATGAAAAGGTGAGTGGCATCTGAACGGCTTCTCATTATTCCTACAGCAAGAGCAAGAAAGAGTCAAATAAACCACTACATCAGGAGAGATTCAGGATGTATGTTTCGGGGAGCTTCCTAATTTCTTGACCAAAGTTTCTGGGTCATTGAAAGATATTACCAAGGGTGACTTCAGAATCTTCTCCTCTGGAGATGTTCCTTTACAAGAATAAACAAAAAAGCTTAGTATACTCCTGCCCAAAGGCAAGACTATTAACCACTACATGATGTCTCGGGTTCACTGCAGACCCTCTCTGATTATACCACTCACTTCATTTCACACTCTGAATATTCTTGATCCTAGAAGACAAAAGTTATAGTACATACAGTCCCATAACTTTATCATAATTCTGAATTCAAACTAAGTAATGTATAATAAAAAAATTTCCAAGGCAAGAGTGTAAATAAATTACAACTTCAAGGCCTTCAATCTGTTAATTAAAAATCCTAGAGCTTTAAAAAAAAAAAAAAAAATCAGGATTTTAGCAAGTGGGTCAGTCTAAGGGAAAAAACTAAAATTTTCTAAATATAAATGTGAATCTATCCACAGAAACAATGAAGATTATCACTGAAAATTACATCCATGCACAAGGAAACAAGGAATTGTTAACAGTGAATTTTCAAATTTGGATAGACAGCTTTTCCCTTTAAAAATATATGTATATACCTTTTTTTTTTTTAATAAATTAAACTGTGAAGGAATTACAAGAGTTCACCAGAAAGTACTTCTATAAATAGGAACACTCAGTAATGTGAAAAATAACTTATCTACTTCATATACCTGTGTAGGGTACCCTTTCTGTCAGAGAATTTTAGAAGAAAGGCACCTAAAATATTAATCAAACCTTAGTCCTTTAACTTACACGACTGGTTATCATGGAGTCTAAGTAGAGAGCATTGCCTATGCCTAGAGACTAAGGTCACAGGGCCCCGACATAGGTGAAACAGTAGTATGCCAGATTTGGACATTTTAAGAAAAGCCTTAGGTGAGTACTAAAGTAAATTCCTTAGGTGAAAACTGAAATGCTCCATGAAAGCAAGAATACCACCACCTGTCATATTCACTACTGAAGTCTTAAAGCATGAAACGGTGCTTGTTACACACAGACACTCAATACATAGCTGTGTGAATTTAACCCATCTGCTGACCAATTCCACATTACAGAAGTTGAGTCTATTTACATATTATCTTTCAAGAGTATCCTTATTGTTCACTTAACACAGTGACCACCTGAACTAGCTGGGTAAGACCTCACTACCTGTTCTTCTAATCTACTACCTAGCTTCCTCTTTGCCTCCAGTGAAAATCATTACATGGTTAATGTGATGATTGTCAAAATTGTGTTCATATCTCAAGAGAAAATAATTTTTTTGCATTCAGGAACCATTGGTAATCTTTATAGGTAAGGCAGAAGTTTAACAATTTCAAATACCAGCACTTTCTTTACAGATAGAAATACCACCCATTTCAGATCCAGTGTTAAATCCCACTCAAACCAGATCAGAGGCGTTCATCGACGTAGTTTTAAAACCATGTGTGTCTACTAATTACGAACATTGACTTGTTGAACAAATATAAACATGGAGTTTTTGAAATGTACATTTTAAAACATTCAGATAAATTCTGCCTTAAGTCACTGAATTACTACCAGCAAAGAAACTTACCGCCTGTTACTTCACACATTGGTGTGATCGCAGAGTCATCTAAAGGCACACCTGTCAACTGTTCTGTTTCTACTGACACGGTGCCAGGCAACCGCAACACTAGTGCAAAGAGTCTCTGATCCCAACGAAAAGGTTCCTTGGTCAATTCACTTCCAGGCAAAGGAGAATTAAGAGGTAAATGGAGCTGAAAATAAGGGGAGAAAAATAAGATTCCACAGGCTGTTTTTTCCCCAAAGGCCACATTAATTACACATACATTAAAACTACATATCATCAGTCTCCTATCACTCAAAAAACAAATGCTTAAACAGATATAGCTAAAATAAGCACCTGAGAGGTTGTTACTTCAATTTTCTTAAGCTTTTACTCTAAAGACCACAACTGAAAAACATCTATTATTGTGATACTTTTTAGGTTTCCATTCAACTAACCACCAGGTGCTGAACTGTTTCCAAATAAATCATTTCATTAAAACAAGCCCTGTTTTTCTAGATTAAAAAAATGTCTCAGAGAGCAAGTGATTTGGCCTCCTCGGACCAAGTCAGTGCTACACTGCAGCAGTTTCAAATGTCTCCAGTTAATAATTTTAATTAGGCTTCATTTTTTTTGACAAAACATGTATTCCCAAAGCATCTGCATAAAAGTAAATTTTGTCACTCTAATTACATATTAAATATACTAAAAATAAGGATTCTTACCACATCTGAGTAAAGGCAGAGGGCCTCTTATTTTTCCATGTGTTTCTTAATAGATGTATTTCCCCAACCCCATCAGACCTACTAAATTAGAATCTTGGATTCTTAGGAATCTTAAAAAAGACTTTGAAGTGATTCTAATGGGTACCCCTGCACCAAGCAAGTAACAGAGGACCAAGAGAATCCACACACAAATCTTAGCATAACTATAATGGGTGCTACCAGAAGAATGTATATAAAGTGATGCTACAGCAGGTGCAGAGCACTGAAAGGAAAGGGGAAAGGGAAGTAAAGGTTGAACTAAACCTCATCAAGCCTTTCGTTCTAGCTGCCAGTTTGTGGGGACTACTGGGGACACAGGATCAAGTTAAATACCACCACAAGAAGCAGGAAGTCAAATCCAGCAAGTGGAATATCCTACAGGACAGATGATCTGTCTTCTCCAATAAATCAATGGCATGAAAAAGGAAAGAGTGAGGAGTGGGGAGGGCTGGTGGAACATTAAAGAAGAAAAGACAAAGAAATCAAAAGCAAAGATTTTTTTTTTTAGAAAATTGAGAAAATATGGAATATACAACGTTACTGGAATTATTAATATTTTATGTGTGATAATGACATGGTGCCCAGGAAAACAAAAAACTTCATCACTTATATAATTCTTAAAAATAAAAATAAAGCCCACGGTTAACATACTCAGGGATTTATCTAGTGTTTTCTCTAAAATACAGAAAATACTTTAAAATCATCACTTCTAAATTAATTGCCTAAGGTTATACTGCTTTGGTCATACAGCAAACATATAACTACTGCTTATGGCCTTTCTATTTCTCACCTCAAAGATTTCTGCACTTGATAAATTAGGGAATGAAGTCATTCTACACTGACTTAAGACTCAAGTTTCTTCATGAGTTATATTAACCATTAAAAAAAATCAGGTTCTATTCTCAGAAGAGAATTCCTAGTGAAGCTCTGCACACTGGCACCTCTCTGAAAGATTCATGCCAAGAGTCTATGCTGCAAGATCAAAATCAGCCAAGGTTTTGTGACCATGGCCAGGAGTCATGAGCTTTTCCTCTGGCACTGATCCTACTTAAGGCAGAAGTCAGAGGCAGAAGGATGGAATGTTGAAGAAATCTGGGCCAGAATGTTCTGTGAGGAAGGTTCTCTAACCTCAAAGGCTCCGTGACACTTGGAAAATAGCTCCGGAACTCCAAGCCCTTGCTAATACTACCACTGCCAGAAGATAAAGTGGAAAATAGTTTCCATCACCTCCTTTACTCCAGACCAGCCACCTCTGTACCAGGGAAGCACAACCACCACGGGTTCAGTCATTTTCTAAGATCACAGAAACATCAAAGCACAAGTAGCACTGGAGGACGAGGATTTTGAACTGTTAAAATAGCTACTCTGGGATATAATCAATACATGGAACTGTCTCGAGAATCCACTGGATAACAGCACTTCGAAGACCTAATATATAAGCAGTGGAGAGGACACTGACAGATCTCAAACTGTATACACATACACCACTGATCAGACAATAATCTCTCCCTCTTCTCCACACTTACACATAGACAGACAGGCAGGCAGGTGCGCGCGCACCCACCCACATCAGATAATTTAAAAATGATATGCATCTACAAGGGAGACAATATAAAACAAAATAACTGGCCTTTGTGGAATGCCAGATATGGGAAGTATTTCATGTAAAATAAACAACCAAGAATGGTCATAAGCATATTTTAAACATAGTTACATCATTTTTATAAACTTGTCAAATTTTTATTTATTTTCTATTTATCATTTCCCCTTCCCCATATCACTACTTCCAGCACCACCCCCAAACCAACAGATGAAAAAAAAAGTCCACTATAGCTGTAATGTCCTAGTAATACTGGAAGGCACAATGGTAGGCAAACAGAGACAGGGAAAAGACAAAGAGCAGGAAGGAAAATATTCTTAAAAAGGTTCAATTATTCCAAATCTCAAGCCTACAACTAAATTCTAGCAGTGTGTTAAAATCACAAATGGAGGTCTTTCTTAATATATGGACTTTGAGAATCAAGGCAAACTAAATATAAATCAAAAAATAAATATAAAATTAGCCATAAGAAAAATGTATAAAAATACAAACAAGTAATTCCCAATAGTGAAAAATGGAGAAAAAAATATCTAAGGAAATCTATATGGCCAGACAATACAAATTAAAAACATGAGGGATATACCATTTTGCACCCATCAATTAGCAAAATTTTAAGGGTTGACAAAATGGATGACGTGTGTGTGTGTGTGTGTGTGTGTGTGTGTGTGTCACAACGAAAACTTTCCATCACTAATATCTGATCATTTTAGAAAATAATTTGATATTATCTGATAAGCTGAAGATTAGCATACACTAGGACCCAGCAATGCCATCTCCAGTTATACATCTTAAAGAAACTTTCATATATATTTATAAAAAGCCATGTAAAATACTTTCTACAGCATTATCTGAGACAGGAAAACAGGACCAACCTAGAAGTCCAACAAAGAAATCAATAAACAAACTGTGGTCTGTTTATAAATCAAGAGTTGAAATGAATAAACTCAACGTCTAAGATCCAACACGGATAGATCTCAAAACAGTATTTTCTTAACATACATATAATTCATGCATGTATACATAAAAGAACATAAATCATGAATGTACAGCTTGATGAATTTTCACAAGATGAATGTACTTGTGTAATCAGCATTTTTATCAAGAAACAGAAACTTACTAATTTATCCCCTTCCAGTCATTATCCCTCTCCAATCGATCAGTTTTTCCTGATCTTGAACTTTACATAAACGGAATTCTAGAATATGGTCTTTTTGGTTCATGGCTTCTTCCATTTATATTACGAAGTTGAGATTCATACTGTTGCATATTTAAGTGTAGATCATTCATTCTCACTGCCATATAGCAGGTGAGTATAAAAGACAGAGAGGGAGAAAGAGAGAGGGAGATGAACAAAGGAATAGAGACAGAATATGTATTGTAGTTTATTTTTTTGTTGGTAAGTATTTGCGTGGTTTCTAATTTCTAGTATGAATAGTACAACTATGAAATTATGGCATGTCTTTATGAAAGACCTAAATACACATTTCTGTTGGTATGCACCGAGGAGCAAAAATGCTCTTGTGTCAAGTGCCTGTCTTCTCCCTACTTTTTAAAAAATTGAGTTACTCTTTTTTATTGATTTGAAAATTACTAATATATTCTGGATGACTCCCTTGTTAGATATACATACTGCAAATATCTTCTCCCATTTGTGACCTCTTTTACTATTTCAGTAGTATCTTTTGATAAACGGAATTTCTTAATACATTTTTTCTTCCACAGCTAGTATTTTCTGTGCCTTCAGAGATCATGACTATTTCTTCTATTTTCTTCTAAAAGTTTTGCTGTTTTACCACTTACATTTAAACCTGAATTTGGGTTTGTTCTATGAACTAGAAGTAGAGGTAGATTTTTATCTCAAACGGATGCCCAACTGACATACTATTGAAAAAAAATCCTTTCTCCACTGTTCTAGAATATCACCTTTTCTCTTATATTGGGGGACAACTACCAGTGCAAGTCTATTTTTTTTTTTAAGATTTTATTTATTTATTTGACAGAAACACAGCGAGAGAGGGAACACAAGCAGGGGGAGTGAGAGAGGGAGAAGCAGGCTTCCCGCCAAGCAGGGAACCCGATGTGGGGCTCGATCCCTGCTCTCCAGGATCATGACCTGAGCTGAAGGCAGTCACTTAACCAACTGAGCCACTCAGGCGCCCCTGCAAGTCTAATTGTGAATCAAAACAGTATTAGATGAAAAGAAAGCAAGATGCAAAAGACACTCAGAAAAAAGCATCTGTATGCAGTTAAACAGTTACTTAATCTAATTCATACATGTATAACCTGCACGTGTAGTAAAAGTGAGAAAAGTGAACTAAAAAGCTACAGACCAAATTCATTATGGGGTGGGGTAGGGAAGAGGGAAGTAAGTTAACAATTAGTAGGGGAACAAAGGAACCTACAGCTTAATGACCTGCAGTGTTCTGTTTCATTTACTAAATTTTTAAAGATCTACAACAAAAAAAGAACAAAACTTGGCAAATTCTGTATCATTTATTCTTATCTATCCAGAATATCTGAATGTTAATATGAAGATAACTGTTAAAAGCTTTAAATAAAGTGTTCATTCAAGTAGTTGTTTTATACAAAATCAAAGACAAGAAAACTTCCTATATGCCTCAACAAAGTAGATTAGATTATCACAAATCCCAAAGGTCTCACATTTTTAAGGACTCCAACAGAGAGTTCTCCTTGGTCAGTTATTAAAATATACTGCAAGACAGCAAAATAATCCCTGAAAATTATACATGCTTTTTTCAGTCATCATTTTTTATTCACCTACCACATTACGCATGTTAGGTCCTGGGTATTTAAAGATGCATAATAAAATGTGGTCCCACCACTCAAAGGATTCAGAAGAAAGGAAGGGATCGTGTTCCTCAAGGAATTTTTTTTAGAGGTGTGTTGGAGGATAAGCTAACCAGGAAAAACCACAATACTGGCTATGAAGACATTTATTGGCTTATTTCTGAACACTCGGCAGGAAAAGTTTTATAAAATGTAATTGCAAGAAAGTTTAGTGTAAGAGTATTCAAAGTTAAGTGTCTAAACTGATGATGCTAAAAAAATTAGTCATTAACAACTTATATAGTAGTTGCTACTATACGGCAAACACTGTGCTAAACCTTATGTGTGTGTATGTGTATATGGTTCATGTAATAGTATATACATATATTAATTCATTATATATTTATATACCCATTAATTCATTTAACCCACAAAAATAAACAAATAAGACAAGCACCATACAATTCCTATCTACAAATGATAAAAACAGAGGCACAAAGAATTCCAAAAACTTTCTGGAAAGTACACAGTAAGTAGTAAGGAGACAGAATTCAAACCCAGATGGTATGACCCTTGATTCTGTGCTCTTAACCACTTCATTATACTGCCTTACCAGTAGTGAAACCATTATCTACATTTTTTTAAAAAAATTAAGTGTTGAGATAACCACATAAAAAACTAATTTATTAAAAGAAAAAAGAAAACTTTAATTATGAAAATAACTTTTAGAAGGAAATTTTAAATCACCCCTTTAAAATTAGTCTAGTGATTTTAAGCCACTAATTAGTATATTTTATAAATAATTTAGATTGTTTTATAAAATGTCCTGTGCTTTCCCTCTCATTACTCCTTTATCCAATGTAAAGAGGCAATAATAATGTATTTTCTCCCTCCTGATGTTCTCTCCCAATTCCCAAGTACATGAGTAATAATAATAATAAAAATAAGCAAAAATAATAGCTAGAATTATTGAGCACTTACTATGGGCCATGCAAAATTCTATGAGCTTTTCATATATTTAATAACAAACCAACAGTATAGGTACTATTATTATCCCCGTTTTAGAGGTAAGTTGTAATCAAGATTCCGTGTCAGAAGATATGTGTTTGCAGGATACATACTCAAATAATCCCTGCTATATAATCAAGTTTAGACCACATAAGGACTGCAAATTTTAAGAACTGGCTAAATCATATGCAAGTCAGTAACAGAATAATTTTCCCATAATCATGACAATTATTGGTCTTTACCAGGTTCTTTCTAAGACTATAGTTGGCAAAATTTCAGTCTAATTGACTTACTAATAAGCAAATAAAATTATCGTTTATATTAACAAAGTTTTATATTTACTTGTATACAATTTAAGTTTTCTATTACTATTTAATTTTATTTAAGACATTATTTATTTTATTTTATTTTATTTTATTTTTTAAAGATTTTATTTATTTGACAGAGAGAAACACAGCTAGAGAGTGAACACAAGCAGGGGGAGTGAGAGAGGGAGAAGCAGGCTTCCCGCCAATCAAGGAGCCCAATGTGAGACTCGATCGCGGGTCTCCAGGATCATGACCGGAGCCGAAGGCAGTCTTTTAACCAACTGAGCCACCCAGGCACCCCTCTATATTAAATGATGCATTTTCCTGGTATCACCATTCCAGACATTTTATGGTAGCTGAAATGTAACTTAAATATTAACTTAAATATAGGAAAACTGTCCTATTTTTCCTTCTTTCCTTTGGAGCTCTATCTTACTGCCTTTTCACCTTTGAGTCTTTTCTGAAGTTCTTATTAAAAAGGAATAAAATTTATTTCTCCACAGGTATAAAAAGTAAAGGGCAGATTAGGTAGGTGATAGTCTTATCATTAGGCGTGCTCAACCTTTGTTATTAAAGTGCAATTTCTCCTTCATTAAACTGTTTTTGATTATGGTTCAAATTCTAATTATTTGTGACTATGGTAAGAATAGACTAAGACTCAACTTAAATTTTAATTATTATTATTCACTGAGCACCTACTAAAGCATGGCATTATGTCAAGATTTAATAAGGACTATACCAAGCCAAATAATATTTGAGATGTTTTAGGAAGCTTACTTTAAGAGAAACTATAATAAAACCTTAGATGACCAGAATTCTTACATTAGTAATTACTTATTTTTTAGACCTGCAGAATGTAAAAAATAAAAATCAGCAAAGAGTAAAAAAAGACAAAAGAAATTTATTTTTAAAACATGTTTAATTCAGGGGCGCCTGGGTGGCTCAGTTGGTTAAGCGACTGCCTTCGGCTCAGGTCATGATCCCGGAGACCCGGGATCGAGTCCCACATCGGGCTCCCTGCTCGGCAGGAGGCCTGCTTCTCCCTCTCTCGCTCCCCCTGCTTGTGTTCCCTCTCTCAGCTGTGTTTCTCTCTGTCAAATAAATAAATAAAAAAATCTTTAA
>PITA01008149.1:0-86358 GCA_004023965.1 Spilogale gracilis | reverse complement strand
AGATGACCCACATTTCATCCTCTGTGTGGTCTCTCTCATATTAATGGGCAAATAAATCTGATTTATTAAACTGATTAAACACACAAAACTGATTTGTGAAACCAGTAACAAATAGTTACTGGTGGTTTCAGATTGATTAGATTTAGGAAAAAAATAAGGTTTTAAGTACAACAGCCTTTGTTATCCCAGGAGTAACTCCTCCACCCAAATTGGTCTTAAAATTAAAGATCTGGGACGCTTGGGTGGCTCAGTTGGTTAAGCGACTGCCTTCGGCTCAGGTCATGATCCCGGAGACCCAGGATTGAGCCCCGCATCAGGCTTCCTGCTCGGCGGGAAGCCTGCTTCTCCCTGTCTCACTCCCCCTGCTTGTGTTCCCTCTCTGGCTGTGTTTCTCTCTGTCAAATAAATAAAATATTAAAAAAAAAAAAAAGATCCGGTCATATATTCCTCCTCCAAAGTCAATGTCACGGGAAAGTCAAGACTTCAAAGTAGTTGTTTTAAAGTTGAGCTCCATAATAGTTCCTCAAAGTGGGATGCTGGCACCAGGAACGTCAGCATCATTTGGGAGCTGTTTGAAAGACCAAATCTGGTGCCTCATCCCTGACTTTGCTGAATCGGAATTTGTTTTTTATTAAGATTCTGGTGACCGTATGCACTGTGAAGCTTGAGACGTGCAGCTCCAGGGAATCCTGAGTGTTTTCATAGGGCTTCCCAAAAAACCTCACAGGCGGGGAAGAGGAACACAAAGCTATTGGCCTTTCCCCTTCGGAAAGCCATCCTGTAATATATTATTTTGTGACTTTTAGTTTTTACTTTTTGCAAGTGTTTCTATAAGGTAAGAAACATTTGAAAACCATTATTTTAAGTCCTACTAATACTTCACTGTGAATGAGCTTATCAGACTGTGAGGGAATAGGTTTTGTTTGCAGTGGATAAAGGAAGGAAGAATCCTATGAGAGAGAAGCTGTGACCCTGAACATTAAAGTCCCTGCCCAATTGTGTCATTTGCATGGAGATGGCTGCTGGCAGGAGCTACTGGTTCTTTTAGGGTACATATACCTGGGATCCTAGAATGGGTCTAAATAACAGAATTGAGAGAGTGGGTCTATCAGAGGCCTATTTGTACAAGAACCAGGAAATCTCCTAGGATAATTTCTTGAGAGAAGGAGAAGCCATGAAGATAAATTTGATCAGGAAGAAAGCAAGGTCCTCAGAGGAGGGTAATAAATTCAAGACTAGCATGTGATTTTGTGAAGTGGCTATCACTGGAATTAACTTCTGTCCCAAGCCCATAGATAATGGGGTAAGGGGCAGGGAAAGAGAAAGAGAGAGAGAGACAACTGATTTAGGGTAACTATCAGGATGCTAGCATCCCTCTTGTAGAATGTAACATAAAGGGAGGAGAAGCAATTCATACCTGCGTGCCTTTGGCCTTGATCACTCACCCCTTTGGTACCCAAAGGCTTTACCTTTGCAGGGATGCACAGTTCTCCTGGGTTGATATTCCTTGCAACAACTGAGTTGACTGTATGTCTAAGAGATTGGGTTTTCCTGTACTTGGAGTGAATATCGTGCAGTATATTTTCCACTAAATTTCTCCAATGTTGTCAGTATTTCTCCAAGGAATACAAGAGGGGGAGGATATTGCCTTCTATTTTTCTGAACCCTCCTCACAACCAAACAGTGCTCAGCAAGTGCATGGCCCTTCTCACACACTTATCTACCATTTGACTGGGTCACATCTACTCACAATTTAATTTCATGGTTTCCAAACATGTTTGAATAACCGCCATGCCCTTGGGAATGTAGAAGTAGCTAAGATGGGCCTCTTCCTGTCAAAGTTTAAGTCAAAGATTCATCATTTTATAGTCCAATGAGAAGAGGATTATTGGTGGTATACAAATATTTTCTGCCTTTTCCTCATGCCAAAATAAAAACCAGTCTGCAGACACACTTTCCCCTCAAATGAAAGAGCACAATTTAATAGCTGAACACTCGCATTGAGGTCAAAGATTTTCTCTCAATTATTTCTCAGTAAAACCCCAGGAAGTCAAGTTCACACATTTCTATGAGGTAAAAAGTGTGAGGGGAGAATAAGGGCTCTGACAAGGAGTTCTTTGGGAACGGTCCGCAGTGGCATTCTTCACCTCCCTCCTCTGCCTGTCACTTAGGGCACTAAATCTCACTTTCCAGAACTCAACGTGGTTTTCATGTGGTTCAACTTTCTTAACAACTAGCTCCAGATGGTTCCAGGAATACTTCCATCCACTAAACTGAAGGATGAATATGGTGGAAGGTGCTTCGTTACTTGAGGATTGCTTCTCGAACTTGATTCCAGTGTGACCTTTATTATGGCTTCTGACTAAGGATTATGGTGAAGGACATGCTGAGCCAATGCTGAAACCACCCATTACAGTATTAATAAGCCACAGTCATATTTGCTTCTTTAAATGAAGTATTTCCTCCAATGCCAGATGATGTTTTCACTCTTTTGATCTAAAAGCATCACCCTTTTTACTCTGTGGAAGAGATACTTCTTTACAGGGTCTGCTTTACTTTATGAAGTCAGCCCCTCCTGGCAAGAAAAAGCTCCATCTGAAGTCCTGGAGGTGAGGAGAGGAGGGAGAAGAGATGGAGCCTCTGCTTTCGCTGTTTTAGAGCCACAGAGAGAATGAAACAGCCATGCTTATACAAAGTACTCCTGCTCGTGATGCAGGGAATGAGCGAATGTGGCGGGAGAGAGGGGGAATCCACGCTTAATTAACACATGGCCCTGACCAATCAACCCATTTCCAATCATACTTACTGCAGAAATTGTCCTTTTCTTCTTAGGTTTTTAGGAACAACTGTGTTCAAACCACTTTACTATCAGGGGATATTACTTTGAAAAGTTCGTTGAGAATAAGTGTGTGTTTGTTGTTTATCTGTTAAAGGAACACAGTGAGGCCAACGATTTGCACCATTGAGAAAGTACCGAAGATGTGCTTCTTCCATTTTCCTAAGGAATATTTTAAAAATGTGCTGTTGTGCTTAGTAGGGAGCCTACCATACAGCAGGTATTTGGCAAATGTTTGCTGAATAACTGACTAAATGAACAATGGTTTTGAGAAACTATAGCAATATTATGCTAAAGACGAATATGATAATGCAGAGTATTATTTGTGGATATACACGGTTTCACAAATGTAAAAATCATTACAGCTTTATGTCATGAACCCACCAATGTATGGAATAAGCAGAACTTTCGGGGGGACTTATGTCCAAGTTCAACCCCCAAAATAATCTTGGGTCACATTTTTTGTGTGTGTGTTTGTTTTGTTTTGTTTTGCTGGATTGTCTTTATTTTTATTTTGTTATTTTTTAAATATTTTATTTATTTATTTGACAGATGGTTAGAGAGTACAAGTAGGCAGAGCAGCAGGCAGAGGGACAGGGAGAAGCAGGCTCTCTGCTTGAGCAGGAAGCCCGATGCCGAGCTCAATCCCAGAACTATGGAAACATGACCTGAGCCGAAAGCAGATGCTTAATCACTGAGCCACCCAGGCACCTCTGGATTGTCTTTAAAATATTATCACAATGCTTACATTTTGTCTGAAGGCTAATGTAACCCCAACACATAGGGTTTATTCCGTGAAATACAAAGGCAATTTCCTTTTGGAAACAGTGTTTCATGCATTGGGCAAAAAGAAGGTTCAGCAAAAGTAGATTTCCTTCACCTTAAGCTTTTAATCTCAAGATGGCGTTTTATAATAATAACACAAAGCTAATGAAATATTGCTATATTAATATGGTCTTCTTTGTGGTAACATCAGAAGCTAAGAGCCTCAGACTTTGAAAATACCTAACTTTGATGTAATGGAAGTATTCATGGCATTGCCTCATGGTGGAGAATATACACTTTTGCAGAGGAAATCCTTATATGATGATTCATATTTTTAAAAAATAATTATATTTTCTCATGCTCTGAGTCATGTTCTATTTAAGAGATCTACTTTTGAACTTATAATGAAGCACTGATGGATATGAAATAAAAAAATAAAGATAACTGGTACCAGGACTTTATTAGGCATTTCACTGGATACAAAGAAACTTTTTTTTTTACATTAAGAACAACAATCTTATCCAAAAAAATTCACATTTGCTAAACAGAACAGTGGTAGGCATGTATTCTCTTTACACCACATTTATTAAAGTATCAATGACCAGATCCTAAAAAGAGAAGGCACAGATCTCTCTCCCTCTGGTGAATTTCTGGTATCGAATGAAGGAAATGTCACCAGCTCTGCAAACTCCCATCTTTTGGAAATGAAGAGAAATCAACATGAATGTGTGTGATCAGGGTCCATGAGATGAAATGTGATATTAAGGAATTTGGATTTTCTTGTCACTTATAGGAATTTCAAGAGAGGAGGTAGGTCCCAAAAATGTTCCAAAACTCCATCCGCATTCAGACCAGGTCAAGAATTCACTGTTGGATACAATGGTTTTGAAAACTCTATTTTAGGAATTCCAACATAATTCTATTCTCTGCAAACTGTTCTAGAAACTGGCCTTAGATCTCATTGTTCTTACCCTGGGGTGTCTTGAGTTTTAAATTCCTTCAAAAAAAAAAAATGCTGGTTGTTATAATTTGCTTTGGCAAATCTCCCTAGCAGGTACTGGCTTATTGTCAGGGTCCATATTCTATCCCCTGTCCAACTTCAGCCTGGTCTTCTGAAGAGGCACTGGCAAGGCTGCATTTATATCCCAGACTTTTTTCCTCTCTTTTTCCAGCAACCAAAAGAGGTTTTTTTTCTATGTCAAATTTTCTATAATTCCATAGATGATCAGTTCTAAACTGATTAAAGTAATTTGTGCTAGGAGGTTAATGAGGGTGGTAATGGATTAATTTGTTATGTCTCCAAATGAAAAAGAAATTGAATTTTAGAAGAGGTTCTGGTATTGAGTTGGAAGGTGCTACCACTTTCCGGGACATATTTAATGTGTAGTGTATTTTTGGATGTCCCATTGGTGTGGAATGTTGCTTAAGGGATTAATGGAGGAGACTCTGGATTTTGCAACAGGATGATAAAAGGAAATTTTGAATGTGGTGGCATTAATCTTACAGAGGCACTTTCTTGATTGATTATGCCATCTCTATTTGAGTTGGCCCTTTGTAAAGCTTTCTTGGAACTTGGTATGGACCAATATTTTCCTTCATGAAGGGTATTAGGACTATAGATTTCATTGAGATACATTAACATAGGGGTTTAGAAGGAGGTAGGATCTCACCCTTTGTAGGTAGCCCAACTGAAAAAGAGAGAGGCAAGATGGATAGGGTTGCCAGTGGAAAAAAATGCAAGACACATCCAGTTAAGTTTGAACTTCAGATAAAAAATAAATACATTTTTAGTATGTCTCATGAAATGTTTTGGAAATTCTTATACTAAAAAATATTGTTTATACGAAATTTGAATTTTACTGGGTGTCCTGTGTTTTATCCTGGAGTGTCTAAATATGGATTAGAAATAATGGAGGATAGAAAAAGAAGAGGAAATAAGAAGATTGATTAATATTCCACACCCAGATCCCAGGCTCAAGGAAGATTACAACGTTTTAGTTTTGAGCATGACAACTCATGCAGATCTTTGAATTAGTCATGCATTTTCTTTTGCCAAATCACACGTAGGCAGATAGCAAAGGTGTAAAAGGATATTGTATGCCTGTGTTTTGAGAGAGGAACCATGTTAGAACCACCTAAAGTCGACGGGTCTTAGGGTCTTAGCAATTCTTACAGAGCCTAGGCAGTTCATCTTTACTGAGAAGATCCAATCTTTCAAAAAGCAATAGCTTGAAGAAACGATTTTCCATGGGAAACTTATCCTCATGAGAAGAATGGTCCCATGTTTGGTAGCACAGCTTTTGAAGTGTGCTGGTTCTGCTGCTGACGGGAACAAACCTGAATCTAAGTTTTTGCATAATAATGAAGTTAATAGATGATTGACATCGGAAACTTGAGAAGGTTTGGGTGCTCCAGAAGCTTAAGTGTTTACTTGAGGGAACTCAGGTAATTTCTAAAGCATGGTCCTCACATGATTAAAAGAAAAAAAAAAAAAAAGAGGCCATTTTAAACAAAACAATTTCTCTTCAAACTTTAATCCCAAATTACAAAAACAAAAAATGGCAATGAATTAAGGCTGGTCATAATGTGCCCTTTTTCTTTAGGATGAGTTTGGGTTTTTTTTTTAATTTTTGATTTTTAAGATACAATTTATTAACACACAAACCACATACAAGCACATACTTTCAACTCGTACAAATATACATTTAGAACTAATACCTATGAAATAATATCACAAATGAAATAAAAACAGCACAATTTTCCACAGACTCGATCAATACATTTTACAAATTCTACATTTTATTGATGTCGTTGGGAAAACAAACAATTTAGAGCATTATTTAAAACTGTATGTAACACAGGAACCACCAATAAGTTATGGCAAATATAGCATTTACACCATTGTGTCACTGAAATCTAGTTGAAAAGACTAAAGTGCTGTAAAATGAAATACTTTTAAAAACCTTGCTTAGCATATCCTGAGGGACATTGTGCATTATCTTCTGTTAGCAATTCAAAAAGCAAGCACTCTACCTATGGAACTCTCATTTGGATGAGTCATCAAAGGTTAGGAGACTGTGTCATTGGATCTGTAAAACTATAGAACTGGAAACTCACGAGATCATGCATTTCCTGAGACTTCCAACTTTCCAGTCTGGAATGCTAACAGGGGAGAACCTGAACAGGTAACTGCCTAAAACATGTCAGGAACTCAAAGAACTGAAAACAGCTTTAAGTAAAGATGGATGTTTGTTTGTAAATATATTCAAGTCCATCTTCAATTCTCCATCTTGAAATATAATTGACAATGTAGTTAGACCATTACTGCTAGGCTTTCTTATTTATCATGGCCTCATTTTTCACTGGTTTTCTAGTGATTTCATTCTCCTCTTAAATATTTAAATATCTGAATTATGTTTATGTCCATTAATATAGTATCAATTTTAAGAGTTAAAATGGCAATAAATTTAAGCTGAGTGATTAGAGCACAGTTTGAACTTGAATAATGTGTGTTGAGATTTCCATCTCGTGTGTGTGAGTGTGTGTGTGTGTCTGAGAGTGTGTGTGAGTGTGTGTGTCTGAGTGTGTGTGTGTCTGAGTGTGTGTGTGTGTCTGAGTGTGTGTGTGTCTGAGTGTGTGTGTGTCTGAGTGTGTGTATGTGTGTGTGTGTCTGGGTGTGTACACATACAGGCACATACATGCCAAACACTTCGTGCTCTAGTACATTCACTGTTAGGTGGCACTCCATGAAAAGTGAGTTTTCCCAGTATGGCTGAAAATGAATATTGAGGTCATCATGTAGAATATCCTAAGGCTTTTAAAAGATGCCTCCTCATTCTCTGCACTCATATGATTGTGTAGTAATAAGAGAGACATAAATCATAATGGCTGAAGTGTTCACCATTTTGGTCCTTCAAAATTACAGACAGCAAAGCAAATCAAAGAAATGATATTCTTTGCATATTTTCTCTCATCCCACCCACTCCTTTGATTTCCTGCTGTAGACTGGGCAAAAGTTGGATCTGTTTCTGCATTTTGCCTTGCAGGACTTGTGACATAAAGTCTTAAGAAAAATCAAAAAACAAAACAAACAAACAAAAAAACAAACAAAAAAAGTGCACCAAGATGTATCTCCTACTATCTTGGGGCCTATTTGTAGCCCTTGTGCTCCTAGCTCTCTAGAAACATAGTGCCCTGCTAAGACAAAGGAGCATAGGCTGAGGGTAAGCTCTGATTGCATAATACTATTCTTACCCCCACTTTTTATTTACGCCTCATAGCCTGCTCCCTAAGTGTGCTCCAGGGCAGGGCCAATGGACAGAAGACAGCCAAAGATGCCTTCTCTCCATTCCCCTTTCCAAGGACTCTCTCCTGGTGACTTGCCCTCTGGCTGGAGGATCCATAATTCACCTCTACCTGTTCCCACCTTTAGAAATTAAGGCAAGCCCATTTGCTCTTGGTGTCTGCTACAGAAGGACTGTATGTCCACATGAAAGTGCCTTTTGTCAAACAAGGCTTCTGTGTGCATATCATTAATGGCAATAAAAAGCCTTCTCCAGTCAAAAAACCGCACAATTAGTCTAAAGCTTCAGCGTGTTTGTTTTTTCCAGCACCCAAATGACAAACATGATACAGCTAATTCTGAGCAAACATTATAAGAAAGCATCTAAGTTCAAGAAAATACAACACAGTTATTTCTATATTTTATTCATTCTTCATTAATAGGTTGAGAGATTTGTCTTCTGTCATATTTATAAGTTAAATCCTGTGTCATTTCAAGTGTGGTTGGCTACAGAGCCTCCTGAGGGATGAAAAATAAATTGTCAGAGAGAAAAATTTGCTCACAAAGCAAACTTACGGGATGAAATTTCAATAATCCATAGTCCTTTAAAAATGACTCATAGTCAGTTACACATTAAGAGCAAGTAAAAGAGCTAAAAGACAACAAACTGCAAGAAGAGGGAAGGTGGAAAGAAAACTACATTAGTAAATAATTAAGTCCCAAGCTAGAATATTTTTACAAAAATATTTGAATATGGTCAGCCGCTCTACTTTCAAAAGTCTTCTCACTCTTTTCATACCTTGTTAAGGGTTTCAGTCTCAAAATTAAATTAATTAATATTATCAATGTTTTTGCTTGAAAAGACCTGCGGTGGTGTCTGCCATGTCTGTGTGCATCTGTGTGCATTCATATCTGCCCACCAGCTGAAGTGCGTGGACGTTGGCGTACTGTGCCGTGCCAAGCAAGACATAGACACACAACTGGAATGTGAAACTGTTTCATGTATAGGCATACTACCAGGTCTACTGAGTAGGCCTACACACTCTGCATAAATATTCTCTTCAGTATAAACAATTTCTCTTGCTACCCTGCAGCTGCTAATAAATACTATTTTTTGACAATGAGTATTTATAGTCTCATAACCAGTTCTTGATTATTCATAATCTTGGCATAATCAACCCACTTGTCTAGGTCTAAGAGATTAAATCACATGTCCTGTGTTTAAATTAATTAAAAACTGAGGGCATGCTTTTATTTTGCTATAGTATTACTTTGCATGGACCACATTTTCCCAGGGTACTACTGAGGAGCAATTATTTCTAAACAGGAAGATAAAATAATCCATAATCATAAGAATTTCAGCAATTTATAGATTTTGGGAAGTGCCTCATAATATTCCTAGGAGGCACGTAGTTGAGAGTTACTGTGCTCTTTTAAAATTATCTTAGAATTGTCAAATATCATGAAAACACCATGGAGGAAGCAAGGCACAAAGTCCTGTTATCATTTTTCTTGCTTATAGACCCAGACTATCCAGTTGGAACAGCAAAAACTTCTATAAAACTTTTACTTCTGTCCCAGTCTCAATCCTGGGGTAGGACAGAACCCATAAATGAGGGTCAGTGTTAATTTTCAGTGCAGCTGCCCAGATCACGTGTATTTAAGAATCTCCTAAAGACATTTCATGCATCTTTGAGATTTTATGAACATAGTTTCTAAAATTGTTCTACTTCTTGCTGCCATCTTTCCTCTTTCCTCAACTTCAAGTAAAAATTTGAATCGAAGCTTCTCAAAATATGTTCTTTGAAATCTGAGGTTTAGAATTACATGATTGGAGATCCCAATTTCGTAGGAAAGCATGCACAATCTTTTATTTATTTCTTCTTTCTTTTCTACCTTTTTTTTAAATCAAGAGAATTATTAGGAGAGATTCTGGTAAGAGTTCTTTTCAGAGTTTCCCAATTTTAACAGATTTGTCATAATTTTTCACTTACAGAGAATTTGCAGGGCAATATTGAGATTCCTAAATTAAAATAGCATCCATCTCTCTTCCCCTCCCCCATCTTTCACTACAGAGTTGGCACTAATTGTTCTTCTAAAAAAGTTTTTACACTATATTTATAGCTGCCTTAAATAGAAATACTATGAAATACTGTTATTTTCATATAACACAAAAATTACTGATTACGTCCTCCAATATTACTGATGCAGGGAAACAGACTTGATGCATATTTTCTATGACCAAAAGTTAGCAATGATCGACCAATTGCAGATGACTATAGGATATTGTATTATACCGAGTCTCACAAAAACAAATTTCAGTACAACAATGGAATACACATTACATTGGGCATTCAATTGTTTTGAATCCCATACAGCATCTGATTAAAAAGAGCGAGCGAGAGAGGAAGTGGAAACTTGAGTTAGAGGAACCAGTGTAGGAGCCCAACGCTGAAATCAGAAATGCAATCAAGTAAACACTCATGAGTTATACATTGCAAAGACTAATTCTGAAAAACAAAATTCACTGGTCTTTTTTTATCCCTAACACTAGAAGCATATTTTGCTCATCCAATGGGAAATGAAATATTTATAGTAATGCAGTATGATAATGATCACTGTGAAGAAATGTTTTCCCCCTTTTCCCACCCACTACCAGCCTAATCCCCTCAGAGACCCAGTGGAATAGGAATATCAGAGTGTTTATAGATAATAGGCCTGATACAACGAGTCTTCTCTATCTTACTCGTGGATGCTCCAAACGGTAATATCAAGTGTTAGCTTCTCCCTCATCAAAGACATAGTTGAGCTTTATGACGGTGCTGATGAAATCACCAAGTTCTACAAAATCAGCAGTGACAATGTTGATGCCACTCTCTCCAGGCTTCTGAGTGCGGACCCACTGCATCATGGCAGGAAGAGCTCTGAGAAAGGAAATAAAAAGATAAGTCACAGAAGGCAAGATATTATTTTTCAAATTTACGATACCCAGGCTTTCCTTTAGTTTTCTAATGCATCAAAATAAATGCCCCGATTATAAACAGAGAATAGAGAAAAAAAGCCAAATGGACAATGGTAAGTTTTTAACCTCTGAAGAGACTCTGCAGGAGAAACATGCACCACAGTGGTCCTTATTAGACTTTTCATCTTTGGAGATCTCAGATGTGTGAGAGTTTATAGTCCAGCTTTTCCACTGAGAAAATGACACTCTTGCCCTCACCTTCTAGTTTGGCATGCTGTGACCACCAACCCTGCAAAGCTCTGGGGTGGGGAGACCAGAGATGATACATGTGCTTAACAAACATTTATTATGAGCCACCTATTTTCGGGAAATGTGCTAGATACTGTAAATAGACACAACAGCCAAAACCCCTGCATCCAGGTAGAGGGGGGTGGTGTAGATGACAACCTAAAATAGGGTGGGCTAGTAGGCCTCTACTTTTTCTTCTGGACTTGCTGGAGCAGGTGATATTGCTGTGATGTGATTGTAGTACCACCCTGGCATTTTAGAAAAGGCAGAGCCTCTGTGGACAAAGCATCAGAATTGGGCATTTCCTGGGAAGAAAGGGTGGGAGGTGAGAGGTGGCATGGATAGGACGACACTGAGGCCAGTGTTGACTCTGCATTGACCTTCACTGAGCAGCTGGTTCATCAGATTCCTCGAGGTACTAGACCACAGGAGGCTCCAAGAGCAACCAGTTCCCTTCTTAGAACCATGACCACCACAGAAACAGCTCCTCCGAAGCCTGCTGCTGCTCTAAGATGAAAATCCCTGGGCCTGCATTTAGAGCAACTAATTATCAACCACATGGGGCGACGTTAGGAGAACATAAGAGTGCTCTGCTCTGTTTCCCTAGAAAATAGATTGCTCTGAGGATCGATGAGACATCATTTTGGAATGGCTTGTGGGCCTCAGGTGAAAAATGAGTTTTACACTTAAAATGCCATTTCTCTGAGTCTTGGGAATATTTCTATTTTTCTGTTCAGATATATTTTCATAAAGTCAGTATGATACCAAAGGCAAAGCAAGCAATAATGCCAGGTTGAATCTCAAATACTCAGATGGTCTTAAGTAGAATTATGTTGAACAAAAAGAGTCAATATCCTGGATTAAAACTAGCTGATGCTACTGAAGTTATAATAATTTTTCGGAGTACCATTTCTTAACCCATTTTCATTACTGTCCCCCTATGGAGCCTTTAAAAACAATTTTTTCTGCTCTCCCTCCTGCTCCATGATATACCACAGATAGGCTGTGTTTTTGCTCATATATTGTTTATATAGCTGCATTTTATACACAAAAAGAATAAGTTTTTTATCTGTCCTTCCAAGAACCAAGTTTTGATACTTTGGGTGCCATATTGATATTGACAATGCAACTTTATAGCTAATTGCCACGTTTTGACAACATTTAGTCTTTCATAGAATGAATTGAAAACCCTACTCTTGTGGTAATAAAATATTGTCTTGATGTAACACTTTCCATGGTATAAACAAGTTAAGCTTTAGTTTTACAATCTTCATTCATTCATTCATTCATTCATTTAACAAATATGTATCGCACACTTGTGAAGGATGGGGTTGTCATTGCAGCTCCCTAGAGCCACCTGGAGCTTTTCTCCTGGAGAAGTGTTGTTTTAGCCTTACCCACACACTCCTTTTTGTGCTTTTTCTACACTATAGTCAGGACAATCGCTGTTTCATCTGAGTGCTTTATTCCTCTACAAACACAATCACAAAATCTTCTCTCTGTAAGATACACCTAGCTCTTCAGCAGTGTAGATGGATCTGTCCCTACCTCCCTCTCACCATCTACCACACAGATCCCTCTTTGGCTTCATCTGTTACTACTTTATATGTGCTCATTTGTTCTCCAGCAATACCGAGAGACATATTTTGCCCAAATCACACGCTGCGGTTTCATGCTTCAGTATTTTTTTCAGACCTCCCCTTTCTATGAAATACCATCTCTTCTTCAGTAACTTTCTTGGTCTGACTAATTTCTACTTGCCCTCCAAGGTTTGGCTCACCCATTATCTCGATCCCTCCCATTCGAGTCTGGGTGAAGAGCCCTTTCTTTTCCTTATGCTTTATACTCCCGAAGCATGGTTCTGTGATAGTGCATCGCACACAGCATTGACCTGATCCATTCCCATGCCTATTTCTGTCAGTGCCTGCACACGCTTCCATGAACAGAAATCACATTACTGTCACCGAAATATCCCCCACACCAACCACAATCCCTGAAACCCAAAAGGAAAACAATACATTTGTTGAATTTAAATGTTGAACTAGAAATCTTGGCCTCAGATATCGTGAAATCTAACAAGCAGAATGGATGTGAACCGACTGTGACAATATAATATGGTACAATGGTCATGGGCATAGGAATCTATGGGAGCATGCGAGATGAAATAATTTATGTCACTTAGGAGAAATTTAGGAGGAATTTAAGGAATACATCACAGAACAGATGACATCTGAACTTGGTCATGACTCTTCAGATAAAGGAGGAAGGTGTTTAAGAAAAGGGAATGGATATGCAAAAGCATAGGGGCCTTCCACTAGATCTCCAGAATTTACTTATCCTGTGTAACAGAAACTTTATACCATTTAATTCTCACTTTTCCCACCCTTCTTCCTTCCCCCCAGCTCCTAACAACTGCCATTCTGTCTTCTGCTTCTATGAGTTTGACTATTTTCATTTCCATATGTAAATGAGATAATCTGTTATTTCCCTTTCTCTTCCTGGTTCATTTCCACTTAGCATAAAGTCCTCCTCCTGTACTGTATACTAAGATTCCTATGTTAGGTGTTCTTTCCTATGCACACATACGAAAATAATAACAAAAATAAAGGGACAGAAGCAAACTTTGGGAGGTAATGGATATGTTTATGGCCTTGATGGTGATGTTTTCATGGGTATATACTTATCCCTAAACTCACTGACTTGTATACATTAATATGCACTGATTTTTCTATGTCAATCAGCCTAAATAAAGTGGCTTAGTAAGAAGCATATGGGCATGAAAGATGACATGATTAAGAAAGACAAAGTGACCAGAGAGTAGGGGCTATGGAGGTGTGGGGATGGTAGGGGGACACCTGCATTGCACACCTGCAAGGGAGGGACCAGAAAGTATTTAGCCAGATTAAGAACCTTCTTTGACAGCCTGTGGAGTATGAGCTTCACTCTGTATGCACTTAAATGTTTGCCCCTAATTTTTTCCAGTTAAAGAAGAGTTATTTGATTTTCCCATGTAAGAAAGAATCTATTAATTTCATACAAAGTCTGCCATCTAATGACACTGAAACTTGTGTTCTTGTCACATATAAATAAAGAATACATTGTCTCCTTTTGAAGTTCTCAGATTGTTCTCAGACTGTTATGAGATCCTAACATTCATCCACTCATTCACTCATTTATTCATATTACTTCCACCATACAGCCAAAAAGTTGCTGGTGGAAATTTGAATAACATTCACTAATATTTTAAAGGAAAATACTTCATAGTGAATTTATATATTCTGAAGAGATTCTTATATCTCCTTTGAATCTGTGTGTTAATATTTTAGTATTTACTTACGGTGCAGAAAGATGTTACTATACAAACACTGCAAGATTGTCTTATAAATGCCACCCTTTTTCTTAATCTCTCTTTTTCATCAGATGATAGATTTATAGTGGAGATTGAGACTGTTTACTAACAAGACCACCCTGACAACAAGGAGAATCACTTCAAGATAAATAAAATTTTAAATGAAATCATAGCACTAGTGCCGAATCTAGAGCCAAGCTATTTCTACTCAAGTCTCAGCACCAGTATTTAGTGTAAGTGAGTTAGTTAACATGCCAAGCCTCAGTTTCACCATCTGGAAAATGGGCACAATAACAAGGATTGAAGTAGTGTGTGTAAAGTGCTAAGATGAGTGTCCAGCTCTCTCTAAGTGGAACTGTATTGAACATCCCTTGAGTGACAGCCTGTATAATGCCCTGCTCGGATCTTCAGTGTCTCTAAGAGGGGTGGTAGCAGGAAATTCTGAAACCAACACCTAGCCATAATACAGCTATGATGTAAAAATTAGCCTGTGAGATGTCTTTCCAAGTTTCAAAAATCCAATCAAAGACAGAAAGAACGAGGGCAAGACTGGTGATGAAGCTCTTGGGGAGATGTTCTTGGAAGGGCTTTGTTTCCAAGCACACAGTCATGGCGAACATCTGATACGCTTCTCCCATCAAAGTCGCTAAATAAACAAAGGTGGCGGAAGAGCAGACAGCTTCACAACCAAAGCCTGGTACGTGAAGCCTGAAAGCCTTTCTCTGGGCTGTGGAGCTCTCCTCAGGAAAGACATCTTCAAACAGATTGCAGGCTTCTTAGGAGAGAAACAGGCGCATCTGCAGGAAGTGAAAAACCTCCCTCCCAGGAACAACGGGAGGGGAAAGGGAGAGGAGCCAGAGGGCTTCTGATGTACTACTGGCTTTGAGAACTGGTTTTGAAAAGATATGAAGGAAAAGACTTAGGAGTTCAAAGTGCTGAGTTCAGTAAACCTCAGTGTACTGACCTTGACTTACTAATTCATGTCCATTGCTTCTCTGTGGTTTCAGGGAAAAGGTGAAAATCCTTCACTGGCCTTAGGGGCCTTGAACAACGGCCCCCCTGTGGCTTCTCCAGTTCTGTCTCTGGTCACTCGTGCCCTCACTGAATTCTAGCCACATCCTCAGTCTTGTTCACCTTGACTAACCTTGCTCAGGGAACTTTGTAAATGTGGTTTGCTTGTTATTTGGCCAGAATGTCTTATCTTTTATGCCCCTTCACCGGTCAAGTCACTCATCTTTTAGGTGATAGTTTAAAAGTCACTGCTTCAAAACACTTAGTGAGAATTGTCATTATATTTATATGTGTGATCAATATCTGTGTCCCCAGCTGTACTGCAATCACTTTGAGGACAAGGACTGTCTGTTTTCCCATTGTTGCATCCCCAGTGCTTAGGACAGTGCCTGGCATCGACTAGTATCCAATAAATATCTATGGAGTAAATAGATTTTATTGAAAAAATTTTTTTTTAAAGATTTATTGATTTGAGAGAGATAGTGGGCAGAGGGAGAGAGAGAAGGAGAAGGATTTCCACCCACAACCCATGAGATCATGACCTGAGCCAAAATCAAGAGTCCAATGCTCAACCTCAACCGACTGAGCCCCCCATGTACCTCTACATTACTTTTAGAATAGAGATGTACACAGTAACATAATTCATGAAAAGACTGCCCAGTTTTTCTCACTGTGGCTACTGCCAAAGATTTTAGTTTGTGAATTCACTGCTATTTTATTAAATGAAAGTGATGCCCCCTTCTTTTTTTAAAATTAACTTGACCAGTCAATTTGCAAAATGGCTTTCCCCATATTACACGTAGAGAGTCAGGAGAGTCTATGTAATAATAATGAGAGTAGTGACCATTATCTTCATAATAATAAAGTTTACCAGAATTAAACTTAATCAGATTTACTATCAATTTTGTATTCATTATAATTATTAATTATAATTATTTATCACTTAATTAGATTTAAATTTATTAGGAATCCATGTAAAAGTCATATTCAAGTGTATATGTATATAAATAATATTTTTACCACAAATATATTTTATGTATACTACCTCTCTAACCTCTCTGAACTGTATTTTTTTGCAGTTACGAATGAACGGTAATAAAACACTTGCACCTTTCAGTGAATTTAATTGAATTTATTTTATTTAAACAATGACATGTTTCTTTCACTGAATGAAATAGAATCTCCAAATTCAGTTTGTTAATTTTTACACAACTCTCTGATGCCCTTGGGGATAAAGATTACAAATGAATATGTCAGAGCCTTGTTACTGCCCGTCCCAGACCCAGCCGTTACTGAGAAAAGTTTGAAATTATGATCATAGGTCTTTCTTTCGCTGAGCAACTGAGTCGCCCAACACCAACTAATTAAAAACAAGTCTGACATATTTTAAGATGTGATTTCCTGTCAGTCTGGTCATTTCCGAAAGCTTAGAAATTTCACTTGAAAAATGTAAGGAAAGAAAGACAAAATATAAAGAAGCCCTTGCCAAAAAGGTTGGCATTTCATTCACCAGAGTAGGTGGTGATAAAAGGCAGGGCTTTTGCATCTGTGAGTTTAAACCCCTGAAGCGGCTTCAAAATACCTTCAGAGAGACAGATGTGTTATCTCATAAATCACAACCTTTGAAAACACAAGGCTTATCAGTTTTTGCTAAACCTGTTTCTGTTCAGGAAAGCAGCATATCTGATTTAGGTCTGATGAAAATAACTCATTTTTGAAAAAAATCTTTTTCCCCTAAAATTGAGCATAGAGAAAGAATGAAGTTATATGAATTATCTGTGAAACAAATGCCCTCACAAACAAGTTGAGAGATTTTAGAGGGTCTGAGCTTTCCTAAATAGGAGACTAAAGTCTTTCCACATCTTCCTATGAGCTACACCTTATACCTTCAGATCAAAAATACTGCCAGCTCTTGGGTTTAAAATAGAAAATAATTAAAGGCACATAGCCGGTCTGAATTTTTCCCTCTGTGGCAGTGAATGGAAGAAATCCCTCTCTCCTTGATTCTCCCAGATCTTCTGTTTAAATCCCACTAGTAGCTTGATAAAGAAATATGTTCAGCAAATATAAGGCACCTCTCACGAGCTGTATCTTGTTCTGTGTGCTGAGGACACAGTGGAGCTCGTAACAGGACACAGTCTAAGAGGGGAAAGGGATTTATTAAAAACACATGAATGAATAAACAAGTAACAAGAAAACAAACAAACTGCATTAATGTTAAAAGAGAAACTTCAGCTCTGGTGCTGAATATAATAATGTGTTTGATTTATAATCTTGCATAAACTGTGCAAACCCTCTGCGTGTCCATTTCCTCTAATTAGGAGTAATAGCGCTCGGAGGTAGACAGGCTCCCATACAAAGTGATGATATTGACAAGAATGCTATTGAGATGTAAGGTCCCGGGTTGTTTCCAAGCAACTCGGCACAGCCACAGAAGGCAGACGTGTTCTGGGAGCCACAGGAGGACCCGAGAGCTGCTGGGTCACACCAGGTACCTTGAGCAAGAAACTGACCAACCTTCCTCGTTGCCCTGGTTTGCTGCTTTAAGTTTTCAAAGGGGCACATTTCAAGTTCTCAGGAATACACGAAAGCTATCTCCTCTCCTTCCCATGCCAGGCAGGTTGTTTAGTTTATTTTGCGGTTTGTTTAGCAAAAAGCAATGCAGTCAAATCAAAGCAAAGGACACCATTCTTTTCCTTTGATGCTGGCAACGGGAGCCCTTTTTATTGTGGTTGGAAGAATTCCGTTAAAAATCCATTTTCAATTAAAATAAGATCATAGCCACTACAAGAAGAATGGTGTTTAGAGCGCATAAAATATACTGTGTCGGTAGGCTCGTCATTTGCTCCCAGACAGTGTTTCAGCATAAAGCCACAGGAGCCCTCAAGGTGAGCCGCTCATCCTCCCGCGGAGCAGGGACTCTCCTGCCTGCGAATTTTCTCAGGCAGCAAGCAAACAAGAGAGCACTGCAAATTCTAAACACAAAGAGGATCCGCATATTGAGATTGAGATTGCCAGGAGGCACATGACAGTTTTCCTTGGAGTGTAGAGTCTCAAGATGATGAACACTTCATGTGGGGTCAAGTGCTCTCACTTGGGTTTGTCCCTGTACTCCAAACAGCCCCTCACTCAGAGCAATGTTTGGGGGATGTGGTACTCAGAGTTCAGAAGCAATTTGCTTGATTCAGTACAGTTTTCTATCGCAGGCATCTGCTTTGCCTTTCTACTCTTCGGAAAGATTTCCATTTGCTAAGAAAGGGCTGCAGTTGAACTTGTGCTAAAAGTAAATTTGACATTTCTGTTTTTGCTTGGAACACACATCTCAAGGACTCTCCTAGTTGATCCCCTGGCTCTCAAGGATTCCCAATGTGGGGAGGAGGGGTCCTGGACTAGGGATATCGGAGGTTGTAACGGAAGCCTCGACAGAAATCAGTCACCCATGCACTGCGGTGGTGCAACTTAACTGAAAGGCCCCCTTCTTTATTGCTGGCAGGATCATTTTATCAATTCAGTTTTAGTATTGAGTACCTATTGCTTATCGGAAGTTCTGATGGAATTCTATATGCATTTAATTTTAACAACAGGGAGATAAGTTATTACTTACCAAATATACATTTATTTAGAGGAGACCGGCTCTCTGAGGGGAGAATGTGGTAAAAACTCCTTCAAGGTGAAATCCTGGTAACCACTGATCTCCATCATCTCTGCAGATTCCCTCCTACCATCAATAAATGCTTATTGAGTACTTATGGGACAGTCGTTAGGACAGATACAGGGATGGACCAGGATGGTTCTTGCCTTAATTATAGAACTAATTCTGGAACTACCTGAACTTCTACAAATAGAAATTGCATAATTGCTTTGAACAGGCTTGTGCGGCCACAAATGGAGATGTCTTTTGGCCTCATGTAGCTTCTTTTGGCTTCGTGAAGTCGCTGCTGGCCTCTTCCTTGACGTACACTCTAATTCCAGTGAAAACATTCCATGGACTTTTATAAATTCATGAGGCTAAATAAAAACTACTCTCTAAGGACTCATAAGTTAAGTGAGTATTTATCGAGTTTTAATGGACTGCCTACAATCAATATAGGGGCAGTAGAAAGAGCAAAAGCTTTAGAATCAGGCAGAGCCCTATCAGATTTCCTAATGAAGTGTGACCTCAAGAAAGTTTATGTAAGCTCCTCAAGGTGAAGTTTCTTCACTGTCAACTGGGGATGATGATGGTACAGGCCTCATAGTATTTTTGCAAGAATAAGATAAAACATGATATGGATAGGTGCTACAGCATACAAGTGAAGAGTGAAGACTTTGGAGCAGACTTGGAATTCACACCCTGCACTCTCATTATACTTGTTTTACTTTAAGCCAATCACTTAATCTTTTCTAGCTTTAGTTTCCTCACTCATAAAACAAAATTTAAAAAAGGAAACAAATGTGAAGATTAAATGGAATAGCATGCATATCAAATTTAACATAATATGTGAGAGACAAGAACTCCATATGTTTTAGCTGTTACTCCATTTTTAGTGGTAATTCTTCAAGGGCCCAGTACTTAGTAGATAATGAATACATGTTAGCTTAATTTTTTCATTTTTCCTGGCTTTAGGTTACTTTAAGGCACGGTACTGAAAAATTACTTTATGTATAAATGTATGGTGACTGCTGTGAAGAGATCCCAGATACCCCCTTCCAGACTGAGGTGCTCCTTCTCCCAGATGCTCTGAGTGTTGTTGGCTCTCAGCTCACAGCTGAGTTTCTGTCCAAGAACTGCTCTCAGGCAAAGAAAGCCACCTCACTCAAGACGACACACCCTCTCTGGGGACAACTTGAAACAAATGACTGATCTTTAGGGAGGAGTATAGAGAGGTACTTGCCTCAAAGTGGGACAATTCTGAAGGTTCATCCCAGCTCCAGAGCTTCTATGGGCTTGACTGAGGCCTTTGTTGAGAACAGCCTAGCATTTTCCTTCTGCCTAATCCTATTTCCCTCACTCTCCCATAGGCATGAATCCCAGGGGAGATCTGGAACAAAATTTCTGCATACAAATCTCAGCATCTCAGAGTGTATTTCTCGGGAAACCCAACCTACGAGTCTCCAGCTTAGATGGCAAGAAATTCTGTGATCAGTAGACTTTCTCTTTCAACCCACGTAGGAATCAAGAGTGACTTTTGGCCAACCTTAATGAGATAGAGAAATTAAAAGTACATCTCTTTTTCCAAAAATACAAAGAGGATAGGTTTGAGGGTGGTTTGAGGGTGCTTTGTTTTTGTTTTGGCAATAGGGTGGGAGGCGACCACCTGAGGAAAACTGCATTTATGTTGGGGCCCTGCAAATGCAGACTCACAGGGGGTACTTCTACTTTCTCTGGCAATGCAGAAAGGCCACCAAAATCAGATGACTTAGAAACAGTTACCACATACTCTTACTTTAATCATCTGTTAGAATTTTCCTCTGGATGCCATTATGCAATGAATAATATATCAGGCTCAGAAAATCTAAACCTGCTTCTAAAGAAAATGTCTGTCATGGTTATTCTAATGGAAGATCTTTCCAATCCAAATTGCTCAGCAGAAGCTGGATGGGATATTCATTACATCATCACAGCCTTCTGTGTGGAGTACTTTGTACAAGTCCACGTCCCTGACACACTCTTTCAAAGAGGAAAGTGGTTACAGCATCCAAATCAAATGTTCAATTTAAAAAAAAAAAAGGCCAAATTCAGAAATTTCACTTTCCTTAGAGAAAATGCTAATGGGTAGAATGAATGCACACAGAATTTAATTAGATCATACTATCCCAGGTGCTAATGCATTCGTGTGTCTATGGGTCCATGCAATCAGCATAATTATCAGGGGTGATTTCTTTGGCTTTTTCTCTTTAATCAGTGACGACTGTAGGAGCAAGGCAGGGAGAATATGTCATTTGTTCTGCAAGAAGATAATATTCATTGTGCTATTAATTCTATAATTTCCTCCTGACAGGGGTCTTACAAAGCCAGAGTCTTTTTTTAGAAAAAGATTTATTTATTTATTTAAGAGAGAGAGAATGTGAGTGCACAGGCAAGAGTTGTGGGAGGAGGGATAGAGGGAGAGAAGCCTCAAACAGATTCCCCACAGAACAGGGAGCCCTAGGAGGAGCTTGATCTAAGCACCCTGAGATCATGACTTGAGCTGAAATCAAGAGTCAGAGGCTTAACTGACTGAGCCACCCAGACAACCCTCGGAGTCCTTCAATAGCACCAAAAGAGTGTAAAATTTTAGGTCAGTTAGACCGAGAAGAGAGTTTTCCTCTGTGTTATCTGTTATAGCTGGGAAATCATGTTATCTGACACTTTTTAAATTGTCCACTTTAGTATTCTTTAACAACATGGAAAATTCCTAGAAATTTAATAACATAAAAACTATTTCTGAGCCATATAGCTGCCATATATGCATATAATTTAATAAATTCTCCCTCTTCCTTGCGTATTTTCTCCTTGCCATGTCTAGAAAAGTAACAGAGGGTATCATATCTGAAAACATCTTTAGGGCATTTATAAATAGTGACCACATTGTCTATAAAAATGGCTTTTAAACTGAGTTCCATGAGACAATACCTCATGAGATAATAAAAGATATTCTTAGGACAAATAAATATTCCTTTGGTCAAATACATTTAGGTAATGCTGAAGCCTCTTTGATGTTCACAGTACACACGGTAGCATATTAGGTATATTAGCACATTAAAAACATTGAGGTGTTTTTGAAATAAGTTAAAAACTTCTTTCCCCATTTTCAAACTTATTTGACCCAAGGACAGCCCCACAACTACTAACACTTGTATGTGTGCACGTACACATGCATGCACGTGCGCGCACACACACACACACTGATTTTATTCTTCCTGTAAACCGCCAATGGACATCTAGTGAATCTAATGTTCTATAGAACACTCTTCTGGAATTATGGCCCTACAGCCTCATTTTCAAGGGCTCACCTCTGCCATATGCTTCAGGGACTTGAAATTCTCACAGCCTCCTGAGTCAGACCTCTTTGGACTAGTCACCTATTAGAAGGTTCTTTCTGACCACTTGCTCGTCTTTCTTAGGTTCATCCAGAACAAGTCTCTTCCTCTTCCACATGATATTCATTTAAATATTTGAAAATATTTCATTTTCATTATTAAATAAATAATTTAATTTAATAATTTAATTTCATTATTAAATAAATAAACTCATCCTTCCATCCGTAGCCCTGCCCCTCCATCTGTATCTCCCCTTCTCCATCTGAAACATCCCATTTTCTTTCCTTATATAATTCAGTTTGGAACATTATTACTACTTTGTCAATCTCTTCAGAACACTCCACTTTGTCTATACTTCCTCCAAAAGAGGTACATAGAAAACAATGCAATTTTCTTTCTTTCTTTTTTTTTTTTAAAGATTTTATTTATTTATTTGACAGAGAGAAACACAGCTAGAGAAGGAACACAAGCAGGGGGAGTGAGAGAGGGAGAAGCAGGTTTCCTGCTGAGCAGGGAGCCCAATGTGGGGCTCGATCCTGGGTCTCCAGGATCATGACCTAAGCCGAAGGCAATCACCTAACCAACTGAGCCACCCAGGCGCCCCAAATAATGCAATTTTCTAACTTGGGTTTAAAGTATAACAGAGTATTTCCGCCCTCACTCAGGGTACTATTGTTCTTTTCCTACGGTCAAAGATTATTTTGACTATTTCTTTTTTTATGTTTCCAAGAGCTTTGCATCATTGCCTTTTGCCTGGAATTGACAGCTTCTTCTGAAGGAAACAGGAAGAGATTAGGCAACTCTAGTGGGAGGGAAGGAGCCCTGCTTCTAGAAGAGTCAACACAAGCTTGCTACTTTACACATTCTTCTCCCAGTTTGACTCAGGCTGCCAAGGAAGATATAAAGGATGCAGTAGCTGAGCTCCCACCAGAACTGTAGAAAAGCCCTTGAAAATGGTATGAAGCTAGAACAATGGCTGGAGACTAAGGTGTTGGAGCAGATGAGAAATGGAAGTTTCGATCCTCTCAGAGAGCTCCAGCTGGCAGTAGCAATGGTATTAGTCAGGGAATGTTAGCCATCCAGGTAAGTCTCCTCTGGATTGTTTTAGAGTCAGGATATCAAATCAGAAGAACTTGTACAGATACAGAGAAATTTGAAATAATATATTTTTTTCAAAATTTGCAATCACCTATACATGTAAATATTTGGCCATGTAAATAAATGATCTGCCTGCCTAACTAAGTCTACACTTAGCAAATACAGAGTTGGGGTATGGCAGGGTGACAATAATGTTGCCCTTCCTTAGGGCTGGTTCCCACTCTGGCCTTAATTAAGTCATTGATTAACTAGCTATTGATTCTGAGAGTCAATGAACATAGAATGTGCTATATGAAAGATGAGAATTAGTAACAGTGTCTGGTTGAATTTTAGGGAAGGGCTTGAAAATGTGATCTTAAAAGAATAATTGCTACATTTCTCCTTAATTAAAATCTTCCTTTGCATAGATTAATATATAAATGTATTGGGGAGCATATGCTATAAAATTGTCCCCTTTAATAAGGTGAATAAAATGCTCCCTTATGACAGACCAGTCCCGGGTTATCTGAGGGAAGGTCTTCAGGGATAAGACTTTGAACATTGTTATAGGATTGATCCCAGTGGGAATAGAAGGAAAAACACTGGCCAGAGGTGGGGGTAGTCATTGGCTGGGGATATGGAGCTGCTAAAAATTCATTCAGAAAAGAGGGTCTGGTGTATGTGTGTGTGTGTGTGTGTGTGTGTGTGTGTGTGTGTGTGTGTGTGTGTGGGCATGTTTCTAGAATCTCAATTAACTTCCAAAATTCTGTAGTCATTCTTCCCACTACATTAACTGCATGTTTTTATATAGATGCTGCTCTCCTGGGTCCTTCCATCAGCAGTACCTCTGTGAAATAATGAAGAAGCAATTTCATTTAGGGACTGAAGCGACTGGCATGCACCATAACCTGCCTTATATCATTTGCTTACACTTGAATTTTGAACTTGACTGTACACAGTGTCTTTGAAAACAAATAACACGGTACTAAGAAATTAAATAGCTACTATATTAAAATATCAAAACTGCCATAGAGACAACAAAATATATTTTCTATGTAACTGAGACATCAATCAACTGATATATCAATTAACCAAAACTTGTAAAACAATGTGAATGTTAGGTGTCTCAGTTTCTCTGCTCTAGGCAAGAAGTATAATTCTAAAAATCCCATATATCCTCACCTCTGTAGAATGGAAACTTTTCTTTCAAACAGTCCAAGTTCAGATTTGAAATAAACTTACAAGAGGCAGTTGGTGGTGAATGAGACCACTGCACATCTGTAATGGGCATTGTCTATGATAACTTGAGGGCCTGCCATTCATCAGTTTTACCAGCCCTGCCCCCCGGGAGATACAAGGCCAGGGAAGAAACTTCTTCAAGGTGTTATAGTCGGACAGGGAACTGTTCACAGGGACAGTACTATTTTCAAGTGAAAGAATTAATGAATACTTTTCAACTAAGAGCTCAAATCAGCAGGAAAGAACCTAAAGAGTAATTCTGCTAATTTTATTAGGAACTCATGTCCCACTGGAAGTCATTAAGTGGAAATCATCTTAATGATATTTGAAAATATCTTCAAATGTGTGACTTTCTTAGTTACTAATAATAACAGGTCTTATTTCTAGTATTCCATTCCATTTTAGGGTTGCAAAAATAAACAGAAACCTTTCTTAATGTCTTACTGAAGTGAGGTGTTTAAAATAAATAAAATCACTGCTCATAAAATACTTGCCATTTTTAAATGCTCTTCATTACTATTTTCTGATGACAAATTAAGAAGGTCCATAATGCTGACTTACTTTTCTTAGCTACATCATACTATTGTATCTCATGGAAGTGAGTGGGAAAACAAAATCAGTAACATTGACTTGAGAATTATAAATCCTTGATTCTGAAACTGGCTCTAACACTAACAGGCAACCTAAAGAAGACAACACCATCAATATCACATTCCTGCACTGCTACATTAATGTCCAGAATGAAGCTTCTCTCCTGACTTTGAAAAAGTATTACTTGAAACCAAGTTTGCTTGAGCCATGTCTGCAAATGACGGCTCTGTCTCTGCAAAGTGAAGGATGGAAATATCTCACTCCTCCTCAGAGTTATTGGGAGGCTCAGATACAATCATGACTGAACACCTTTGAAAATTGCAAAGAGCCCTACAAATTTAAATGAATTACTTAGAATTCTGTATACTGAAAATCCTCCTTGCCCACAGCTGAACTTTTCACTTGTAAATGGGTTAGCTTGCCACTGGATTTTCAATGTTTGTTCACCCAACCTGTGTTAGCTAACATCATTCCTCTTGCCTAACTGGAGGCCATAAGAGAGGTGGAGATGTAGTCAAGGCCATGGTAGAGAAGAGAGTTTCCATCATTCTTTTTGCATTTCTTAGACTTTCCCTCATGTTGCTGAACTCAAATAATTTGAATCTAAAATGAAGTTGGAGTCTTCTAGTTATATGTACCTATGTAGGTACATAAAGGTTACAAACTGAGATTCTAGCATACCACACTGCTTTGGGACCAAACAACTCATCTGGTTTGCAAAGGTGGCCATTTTTAGCTACATTTTCTTACCTAAGATACAAGACCACAGCTCTCTCTCAGTTGGAGTTCCCACCATCCACAAGAAAGCTCTATTCTATTCCTTATAATAAATGAGACTTGATTAGGGGGTTGAAGTCTGGTAAACCCCTGTCTTCTTATCTATCTATTCAAAAATAAATCTGAGGGTGTCTGGGTGGCTCAGTGGGTTAAGCCTCTGCCTTTAGCTCCGGTCATGATATGAGGATCCTGGGATTGAGGCCCGCATTGGGCTCTCTGCTCAGCAGGGAGCCTGCTTCCTCCTCTCTCTCTGCCTGCCTCTCTGCCTACTTGTGAACTCTCTCTCTCTCTGTCAAATAAATAAATAAAGTCCTTAAAAAAAATTAAAAAAATAAATCTGAGTAGCCAGTAAAGGATCTTTCCCTTTTGGAAATGAACACAGAAGCAAGCAGATATGATTTTGAGGGCACTGTCCTTCACAGGGTAATTAATATAGCCTGTGATTGATCAAGCTATGGTAACATTAACTAACACTTTTGGATCCTTCTGGCTAGTGGTGCCACAGTTTTCATTCAATCCTTTTAAACCAAATTCTACTGCATGTCAGGCACTGTTCTAGATATTGAAGAGTGAACTCAGGAGAGTATATAGAGATGAGGCCTTAAAAGTTTCTAGTGTAAACCAGAAAACTGAAACATTTACTCAGGAAACCGCCTTCGTTTCAACATTAGTGCCATAGTTAGATGTTATTGATTCTGCCCACCAATCTCCTCAGCAGTGGTATAGAAAATCTGGGCCCCAAAGAGCCTGAGTCACAAGGTAGTTTGATGACTATGATGAAAGTTCACAAAATATGTCTTATCAAACATAAGATGCCCAGAATGCTTTGTAAATTTTATGTTGAAATTCAATTACCAGCTTCAATGTCTCATCCCCTATCTCTGTATAATATATCAAGTCAACGGCAACTGTTGTAGACAAATCTCAAAACAGAAGGAAAACTCAGAAGTGCAGCATAAAAGTAAACATAGTCAATAGAAAAGGAGTTGATTCATTCTAAAACTCAAATACATGATTTTGTAATGTACTTAGTTATTTCAGTAAGTTGATATTATTGCTTCACCTATAGAGAAACAGGAACTATGGTGCCTCCTTTTATTTTCTTTTTTGCATTTTATCTGAGGATAGTATCTGGACAAAAATAAAAATAATGGTGGGTTAGTGGGGGGTCTGCATGGGTCCTGGAAGTCTTCATCTTCTCAAAAGTGGAAAATTGCCCGCTTCAAAAATCTGTACTTACCTGAAGGTGAGTAGTATGAGCATAGATGTTCCTTTCATCTGAAGTACGTAAAAACTTAATGATAATTAACTCACCACAGTAAACACGCCTGTGCTGTCAAAGCTGCTCTAAAGTCTCACAAGCTGCAGGGTCCTCAGACTTAAACCCAGGCAGCTCCACCTTTCCTGACCTTGAGTCCTTACCAGCTGCCTGGGCTTCCACAGGTGTGGGTACATGGTGAGCACTGAGTACACCACAGTGATATAGGAAAATTGGGCTAAAGATATTAAAAGCATATTTTTTCCCCTTCAAATGGAGTGACTATCCTTGAGTACTCAATCTGAAGATGTCATGTTTACTTGAAATCTAGTTTATTTTGCTTCAGCAATCTTTTAAATAAAGGGGAAAAAAATCTACAGATCTCTAAATATCCAATGAATATTTTGAAAATGAATTACTGTTAAGCAAAAGGAAAATTAACTGTGTTTATATGCAAAGTAAGTATCTTTCTTTTGGCTAAAATAAATAGTCAATCCAGTTCTGAAGTCAAAAGTTCTAGCCTCAGTAGGTGGTTCCGTGTCTGTCACAGAAATGACTAAACGCAGTGTGTATCTACATCCTGAACGCTGGTTTGAAATAATTTAAAACCACAACACATGTCTAGACTGAGAACATAAAAATAAAAATCTGAAAAGCTTGAACCTGGAGAAAATAAAGAATGGCATCAACTAATAGTAGATTCTGACATTTTTCTGACCTTAATGAAAATGTTTTTCAGTCCAAGTCATATTAAAACATTTCCCCCTAAAGCCTAAGCATATATTTGCCATATACAAGGCAAACATTTCCATGAATTGTGCTATTTACTTGCTTAAGCTGAACTGGCCGATTCATTTGTTTGAAAAGAAAAAGTCTTCCTTACACCTCAGGCATCTATTTCAATTTCAGATAAGTAACAACAAATTATATTGCTTTTTTACCATTTTGTATTAGCTCTAAGTTTTAAATGGCATCTATGATTCTCCATTCACCTAAAAAACATTGTCTTGGAGTGAAGAAATAATCTTTCAAAGTTGATGTTCTGAATTAATGGGTATGTTTAAAAGGAATGATTTCAGATGGGCTTCTAAAACATGAATAATACATTGGATATAAAGGCAAACATCAAGCTGGCATTTAAAATCATCCCCATGAACACAGAATACAATAAGGCAAAATTTTTATTTTATTGACATATTTGACCAAAAGAGCAAGCACTAAGTCAACCATCTAGAAGTGCAACTTATTTTTAGAAAGAGTAGACTCAAGAATTAGGGTTTCAGGTTTCGTCAGCTCTCACTCAAATACAATGTAGGACTTTCTGCATTTCCAAAGAATCAAATCATCAGTTGAAGAAATATTTGCATCTAAAATAAAAATCTATTTCCCCTTTGTCACACAAGGAAATAGTTATTTCTGTTAGGTCTTATGTTCAGCATAGCTCTCATTGATTTGCTCTTATAACTTCATTAGTTTGCCTAGAAATTGTTTTATTTTTTTAAAGATTTTATTTATTCATTCATTTGAGAGAGAGAGCAAATAGGGGGAAGAGGAGAGGGACAAACAGACTCCATACTGCATGGGGAGCCCAACCTGAGGCTGGATCCCATGACCCTGAGATCATCCCATGACCTGAGCCAAAATCAAGAGTTAGACACTCAACCACCTGAGCCACCCAGGTGTCCCTAGAAATTGTTCTAGATAAGAAATACATAAATGAGACTGATGCCTTTGGCTCATATCAATTAATAAAAGATCATTTATGTAAAAGAAATGACACTGAGTACGAAAAATTAAAATTTCCAAGTTTCTGTTGGAAAACTTTCAGCTCAAATCTGCAACCTATGTTTGGTATCATTTAGAAAAAGCTTCCTAATTTGTGCAGATGAAATCATGTTTTATAAATAGCATAATTCTTTTTTGCTTCATGTAATTAAAACTTATATTTCTATTGCACTAAACCAATATAGTGAATCATTCATTGATTAATTTATTGATTGATTCAGTACATATGTATTACCCACCTACTCTGGGCTCTAGATGCTAGGAATTTAAAGATGAATACAATCCATTCATTCCTTGCTCTCACACAGCTCACAATTTAGTGATGTGTGTGTGTGTGTAGGCATTAACAACATGATCACAAAAATGATAATAGTGTAATGACAAACTGGTAAGAGATATGTAAGGAAGTTGAATGGTTCTATAAGAGCATGTAATAGGGCAAATCTGCCTGGCCAGGGCAGTCAGAACATCAACTTGAGTATTTTCTTTTCTTTTCTTTTCTTTTTTTTTTTTTATATTTTATTTATTGAAAGAGAGAGAGTGAGTGAGAGAGAACATGAGAGGGGAGAAGGTCAGTGGGAGAAGCAACTCCCCGCGGAGCTGGGAGCCCGATATGGGACTCGATCCCAGGACTCCAAGATCATGACCTGAACTGAAGGCAGTGGCTTAACCAACTGAGCCACCCAGGTGCCCCCAACATGAGTATTTTCTTTTTCTTTTCTTTTTCTTTTTCTTTTTCTTTTTTTTTTAAGATTCTATTTATTTATTTTGAGAGTGAGAGAGTGAGAAAGAGAGAATACAAGCAGGGGGCAGGGTCAGAGAGAGAGGGAAAAGCAGACTCCCTGTTAAGTAGGGAACCCTATGAGGCATGGAATCATGACCTGAGCCAAAGGCAGATACTTAACCGACTGAGCCACCCAGGTGCCCCAAGTATTTTCTTTTTCGAAGTCCAAATAATAATTGATGAAGTAAGTCAACATTAGATTTGTTTCAAAATGAAATTATCTCTGCAGACATGGGGTTTCTTTGAGATTGTCCAAATTATGTTTTGGCTGTATTTAACCAGGCAAAACAAAAGAACTGGAGAGTGAGAATGGAGTTCAGAGAGTATGTATCCATCCCTCTTGTTGGATAGATGTAGAAACCTGTGCATGAGAAAGGTTAAGGAGCTTGCCCTTGCATTGTTTTCACTCAGTGACAGAGCTGAAATTGGAACCCCATTATGTTAAAATCCTGACCAGATTTCATCCCTCTCATCCATACCACTCTGGCTGTGGCTTACCTAATGTTATCTACTCTGATGCACTAAGGCAATAACTGAAATAGCAATGTGATAAGAGAGGCTAGAGAATGAGAATATTCATGATGTAACAATTGTTTTCTGAACACGACCTGTCATTTAGCTTAAGCCACTGATGAGAGAAAAATAGAGCTAATGCATACAATCAAATATCTTGGTAAGTTTCCAGTTACTTATGTGTCTTCTATTCCCTTAAATTAGGTACTTAGATGTGTATGCGTGTGTGTGTGTTTTCAGTTTTAAAGCCACTAACTTTTGTAGATCTCTATTTTTTTTGTCCAGATCAAAACTGACATTAACTTATGGCCAACCCATGTTTAATTTTTGCCATATGTTTATGGAAAATGGACTTTTTAATACACTCTATTTTTAAGATAAGTTTTAAGTTTACAGAAAAATTACACAGAAAGTAGAGTAAGCTCCCATATATACTCTCTCCCACATAGGCCATTTCTTCTATCACTAACATCTTGCATGAGTGTAGTACATTTGTTATAACTGATGAGCCAATATTGCTAACACTGTTGTTAACTAAATTCCACAGTTCACATTAGGATTCATCCTTTGTGTTGTACACAGTTCTGTGGGTTTTAAAGAATGCATAATGTCTTGAATCCACTAGTACAGTGTCATAGTTTTGCTGTCTTAAAAATACTGTGCTCCACCCATTCATTCCCTTCTGCCTTCCCCAAACCCTTGGCAATCACTGATCTTTTACTGTCCCTATAGTTTGTGCTTTTGTGTGCGTGTGGCGGGTTAAATATGCATAACATAAGATGTACATTTGTAATCATTTTAAGTGTACAGTTCAGTGGTCATTAAATACATTCACACTGCTGTACAACTATCACCACCATCCAATTGTCTCTATAGCTTTTCCTTTACCAGAATGTCATTTTGTTGGAAACAATATGTAGCCTTTTCAGGTCAGCTTCCTTCACTTATCAAAATGCATTTAGGTTTCCTCCATTTTTTCATGCCCCATTTCTTTTTAACACTGAATAGTAGTCCCCTGTAGGGATGTATCCCAGTTTATCCACACACCTATTGAGGAATATCTTAGTTTCCACCAAGTTTTGGCAATTAGGAATGAAGATGCTATAAACATCACTGTGCAGGTTTTTGTGTGGATATAAGACTTCAACTCATTTTAATAAAGTCCTGGGAGTAGGGTTACTGGATCCTTAATAAGATTAGGTTTAGCTTTGTAAGAAATTGCCAAACTGTTTTCCAAAATAGCTGCTCCAGTTTGCATACCCACCCAGAAAGAATGAGAGTTCCTGTTGCTCCATGTTTGGTGGGGCATTTGGTGTTGTCAGTGTTTTGGGCTTTAGTCTTTCTAGTAGGTATGTAGCTGTATCTCATTGTTTAATAAGTGGGTATTTCAGGACTTGGAAGAGAGACCTCAGCACAGTAAAAAACAAAAACAAAACCCTTCACCAATTTAAATGATGTCTGGTCCATTATTAGTGAAGTGTGCTGTCCAGTAGACTTGGTCTGTTGTGCTGTTTCCTAGATCAGCCTCATAGGTCTTCAGCAACCTTTTACCCCAAGGCAAAATGATTGATTTCTTCTCTGAATGCACACAGCATGTTGTTCTAACTTAGATTACTTGCTTATCATACTACATTGTGACAGTTTATTGCTATGCCAGCCTTTCTCATCGGACTTTGAGGTCCTAAAGCTAGGAAGCTCTATGTCCCTGGGTCTGCATCTCAAGGCTGAGCACAGTATGTATGTGGAAGTTATCAGCTTGGAGTTGTTCCTGATTATGACAGATATTAGTGGAGGACATGTGAAACCAACTCAAACTCCTGCTGGCCTTCAGCTTCACTATCTTCTCACTGTCAAGTTTTCCCTGAGTTGCAGTTGCCCCAAGGTTCTCCCTGTTCCAACGCCACATCATGTGGAGGGACTAGTATTCAAGGCATCACCAAGTAGGGGTCAGAGAGAAAAGACAGGGAGGAGAAAACCACAGTAGTCTCCTAAAGAGCTAGCTGGTCCTTGAGATAATGGAAGTTGCTAACTTTACCACTCTTTTCCTTTGCTTCCCCACCTCTCCAGGCAGTGACACCAGCATCTCTGTGACAGCCACCACTCTTCTTTTTTTTTTTTTTTTTAAGATTTTATTTATTTATCTGTCAAGCAGAGAGAGAAGAGCAGGGGGAGCAGTAGACAGGGGGAAGCAGAGAAGCAGGTTCCCCACTGAGCAGGGAGTCTGATGCAGGGCTTGATCCCAGGACTCTGGGATTGTGACCTGGACCAAAGGCATATGCTTAACCCACTGAGCCACCCAGACATCTCTCCAGCTGCCACTCTTTCAGGGATGGTGGGCATCCTACTCAGTACTCCTCCAAAGCATTAAGTAAAGACGTCTTGAGGGAGACTTTTTAGAGATGTTCTCTAGCAGCTTTAGTGGGTATTTGGAGAACAAACACTTTTTCCAAATGATTATTTAACACTTCATGGGATTCTCTGTTGTAAAGTGTCTCTCGCTTTGTAAGGTATTAGCCTCATTTTCAAAATGAGTTAGGGGAGCAGCTGTTCTGGGTACTGTTTTCAAAACAAAGGCATGACTATTTGTGTGATATTATGGTCTAATAGAGGTTCCAAATGGACCCCAATGCATGATTATCTTAAAATATAGCAGGAGAATAAAAAGAAGTAATCATAGAACAGCTGAGAAATCCTGTCAGGAATTTTTTTTTTTAAGTTATCTTTGTATCTAATGTCACAAGAATGAAAATAGGGTTTTGAGGTGGTATGGGAAACTGAAAAAACAACAACAACAAACAAACCCAGCCATTCTGGTATTGCTTTGCAATGTCAGTATCTACTAGTCTAACTTAATATTTAATTAACAAGATAAAAGTGGCTTTTGCAAATTAAAGAACAAAGATCTTTCCAACTTCGAAATGGATTTTTTTCCAGAATATTCCATAGCCACTACATAAAATGATGACTTACAAATAGAGCAAATTATTGGGACTTTCGGTCTGGTTTCGTTTTACATCCAAACAGAATTGGGCCAGAGGTGATGGTGAATACATTACATGCTTGGCAGTCCCTAAGATGTTAATGATCCTTCACTAAGGAAAAGGCACTGGGAGAGATCAAGATCTGTTGCTGATCCATGAGTGCTTGGAAAAGAAGAACAGTGACTTCTAAACTGCCTTCTGTATCTTTAAAGTATAGAAATACTGAGCTCTGGAAAATCTGCCAAGGGTAGTGAAGAATGGAAGGAAATAACGAGGTCAAATAATCACACACCCAAATATTTGTTTAATGATCTGGCAACTGGATCTAAAACATAATTCAAAATCCCTTGATGACTGTAATGTGACCTACCAATCTTTCCTATGATTTGTTGACAATATCCATCAACAGACAATGGCTGATAGGGTAAAAGTAGTAGAAAGAGTCCACATACCTACATGTACCAGTTCTGCACTTGCAAGGTAAAGACCCCTATTTCTATCCAGTAGTTGTTTAAGTGACCAGAAAATTGTTCTCTGTGTTTGTTCTTTGTTTCCAAATCAAGATTTATTCTTTTAAAAGGGTGGCCGGTCAGTTAATCTTTGACAAAGCAAGAAAGAATAACCAATGGTAAAAGACTGTCTTTGCAACAAATAGCTTTGGGAAAACTGGACAGCAACATGCAAAAGAATACAACTGGACCACTTTCTTACACTAAACAAAAATAAATTGGATTAAAGACTTAAATGTGAGACCTGAAACTGTAAAAATCTTTGAGGAGAACACAGGCAGTAAGCTCTTTGACATTGGCTGTAAATTCCTTCCAGATATGTCTCCAGAAGCAAGGGAAATAAAAGCAAAAATAAACTCCTGGGACTGCATCAAAATAAAAAGCTTCTCACAGTGAAGGAAATAATTAACAACACTAAAGGACAACCAACAGAATGAGAGAATATATTTGCAAATGACATATCTGATAAAGGGTTAGTATCCAAAATTATAAAGAACATATACAACTTAACACCCAAAAACCAAATAATCCAATTAAAAAATGGGCAGAAAGGGTGCCTGGATGGCTCAGTCAGTTAAGTGCCTGACTCTTGGTTTCAGTTCAGGTCAAGATTTCAGGGTTGTGAGACAGAGCCCTGTGTTGGGCTCCGCACTCAACAAGATCCTGCTTGAAGTTCTTTTCCCCTCCTCCCTCTCCCCTACCTCTGCTCCTTACCCAGCTCATGCTCTTTCTCTCTCTAAAATAAATAAATAAAAAAAATCTTTTTTAAAAAATGAGAAGACAGGAATAGATATTTTTTCCTAAGAGGACGTACGGTTGGCCAACAGACACAAGAAAAGATGCTCAACTTCACTGATAATTAGAGAAATATAAACCAAAACTACAATGAGATATCACTGCACACCTGTCAAAATGGCTAAAATCAACAACACAAGAAACAACAGTTGCTGATGTGGAGAAAAAGAAGTCCTCTTGTACTCTCTGGAAACAGTTTGGAGGTTCCTCAAAAAATTAAAATTAGAACTAATCTAATCACCTAGCAATCACACTACTAGGTATTCACCCAAAGAATACAAAAACACTAATTCAAAGGAACACATGCACCCCAATATTTATAGCAGCATTATCTACAATAGCAAAATTATTAAAACAGCTCAAGTATTCATCAACTGATGAAGGGATAAAGAGGATGTAGTATGCACACACACACACACACACACACACACACACACACACAGGAATATTACTCAGCCATTAAAAAGAATAAAATCTTCCCATTTGCAATGACATGGATGGAGTTAGAGTATAGCTAAATGAAATAAGTCAGAGAAAGACAAATACCAAACGATTTCACTTATATGTGGAGTTTAAGAAATGAAACAAATGATCAAAGGGAGAAAAAGGAGACAGAGCGAGAGGCAAACCAAGAAAGAGACCCTTAACTCTAGAGAACAAATCAATGGCCACCAGAGGGCAAGCGGGTTGGGGATGGGTGAAATAAATGAAAGGGATTAAGGAGTGCACTTCAGATGAGCACCAGATATTGTATGAAACTGTTGAATTGCTATATTGTACACCCACAACTAATATGAAACTGTAGGTTAACTAACTGGAATTTAAGTAAAAACATTTTTAAAAAAGGATGGCTGGGCTCATTAGAGGCAGTTAGGCATTAGAGGCAGTTAGTCATTAAACATGACTTTAGGAACAAAGGAGTGATCACAAGTTCAAAGTGTAATGTCTGAATGAAAAATGTCATTTTGATCATCTAAATAGCTCCTAACCAGGGCTGACATTCTCAAGAAAATAACTTCTCCCAAATTCAGAGATGTTTCTTTTTGGGAAAAGTGTATGGAATTCTTAAACATTTTGTTATAATAAATTCTACCAGAATGTGATAAAAGGATAGTATCCCCAAGGCATCAACATTTGTTTAAACTACAACAACCAGAGGACATCTGGCTTCATGGGGGAGGGGAGAGTTGGAGGTGAAGATTTGTCAAACACATCTCATGCTTTCCCTACATGAAGGGGCTCAAGGGTTTAAAGCAATGGTTCTTACACTTTGGAGATTCAAATGATACTTTAAAATGCTATAGAATACTTTGCTGCACACTTAGCTAAAAAAAAAGTACTAAACAAACAATTATTACAAAATAATATGTTATCACAGTGAGTATAAAATCACCCCACATTAATGGTTGTCTCTCTGGGTTGTCCTTTAGCTCTGTGGTTATTCTACCTACTTAATCCCATAATTTACCTGTAAACTCCCAAGGCAAAGTTCTAGCATGTACCAGTAAACATGCACGTTTAATTTTTTTTTAGTGCTCTGCTCCATTTTGTTGCAGAGAACTGTATCCACCTCTCCCTTGTGTTGCCCAGCCTGTTCAGTTGAGTTCATCTCTAACTGTGGATTGCTGCACAATGGTTGAAGCTGATGAAGATTCCGGTCATACTTCCCATGCCAGAACTTTGCACCATCCCCTATGTCCCAAGACACCATAATCCTCACACAGCCCTCTCTTGCTCATGTCTTTAAGTAGTTCTGCCTAGAAAATTTTCAATTTCATGGTCCCAAGAGACTTCAAAAGCCTAACCATTCCCCTCTGGGCTGAGTATCTGCTAAGGCTTTTTCTTCTTTATGTCGTCAACTTCAGGGGCCATTTGCTGTCTGCTTTCTTTACTTTCACAACAAAGCCTAAGTAAATTCTACTCATTGATCAAAAGTTGACAGCTCAGTGTGCAGTTTTACAACATGCTGGTTGAGTGCCCTTGCTTTAGAATTCTCAAGGTCATTTCCACAGTGAGACTCCCAGAAATGACTAGACTTGAAACACCATATGCCTAGCTGAGGCTCTCCTCCACTTCCCTCTCTCGAAAGGCGGGTTCTCTCATTCTTTTCATTTCTTTTCTCTATTTACTTCTTGGAAATGAATGAGGCATGCTGGTTTCAGCCAATTCCAGAGCAGACCCTGTCAGCGAGGCACTGGGAGAACTCTGTTTGCTGCAGTTCCCACCACCTGACCCCACATCTACTGCACACCATACCTCTCTTGGAGACTTTCTCTGCACTTGCCCTTGTCCTTCATTTGTTTTTTTCTCCACCTATGTAAGCTATACAAGTTATAAGGGGGAAAAAAAAATCTTAGGATACTAGTTCCTATCTCTTTTATGCAGATGATACTATGAATTTTCATGGGATTCTATCTTTCTTTTTAGGACTTAAATACCTTCCATTAAAAAGGCTGTCACAGCAATGGAGAACTGAGTAATTAAATACAAATTTCATCTTTTTTAACTCATACCTCAAATAATACAACAATAAGATTGATCTGAGCACTAAAGATGAATCAGAAAAATCAGGTACAATTCTGTCCAAAGATAAGATTAAGAAAATTTTCCTGGGTATCCATTCTAGAAGACTCAGTGGGAAAAAGTCCCACAGAAGTTTTTGAAGTAGAGTAATTATAAGCAACATTATATTTCCTCAGAAAATTGCCTCTTAAGTCTGACAGATATATTGCAGCAACAAATCAAAATCTCTTACTTGTTAAAGTCCTTTTAAGGTCTCGGGGTTTTTATTATTATTTTGGACTTTTCACAACTTCACGCCTTCACCACCACCTTGAAGTAAAAACTCTGTGGAGAATTTCTCCCTGCTCTTACAGTGGGCAAAATTGACTAAACCATCCTTTATAATATTGTTTTTGGCAAGGACTAGAAAAAAACTTTGAATGAGGTGATGATATGTTTCATAAACTATGAAAGAAATACCAGGTGTTGTTGTACCTACTTTTTGGAGGTAAACTTGCTCTAACCTTCAGATTTCTTGGACTTCAAAGGAAATGTGAAAATCAAGGTAGATACCTTCATTCACTCACGAGGTCCCTCTGATCTGCACTTCTGTTGGAGCATACATCTATCTTTCCCACTCATCATTCCCTCCAGCTTGTCATTTCACATCAGCGTGATTTTATTTAGCATCCCACTAAAATCTCTTTTCACTGGAGGTTGAGCTTCAGACTAGTAGGGACCCTTTTCCCTTTTATCCACCCTTATATTTCCAGAATGTGGCAGAAGTTCTGAGCACAGTAAAGTGAGGTCCTCATTCTCCTTTCTACTTGGGCTCCTTGGAAACAGAGGGAGTTCAAACATTATCTCAATGATGACAGGAGACATATAGAAGGAAGGAGCCATTGGCCTCGGAGCCGAAGGGCCTGAATTTTAGGACAAGCTCTGCTAAATAGCTCTTTGACTTGTAGCCCTCAGGTTTCATATATTTAAGTGAAATTGCTATAAGGAGAACTTACCCTTTCCAGTTTTCAAATTCCAGTTTCTCACTGTTGTCAACATAGTAAGTTGTTTATTCATTCATTCATTGAATAAGCAATGTTAATAATATTACTATAGCCCATTACACTTTAAGGCTCTCCAGATCTTGGTCTTACTATGTTAAATCTACTGTATATTATTTTTCAATTCAGTCATATCCCTCAAATCCCATGCCTCACTTTACCGCTTTGAAATATATAAAAAATAGTTATTATTTTTTTGAGGAAACATTTTTAAAAAGGAGCAAAATAATTGCAGTGTCCTGGTATAGTGAATATTAAATTTCAGGGTGAATATTAAATTTAAGAACTAGGTCAGTTTTATCTAGTTTACCTACTGCAACATTAAGTTGTGTGGGCTCAATAAGGCCAGAACTGATGTATTTCCAAGAATGGCCAGATCCTGAGAATTTTAATTGATAAACTCATCATGGTATGAATTATATCCATAGATACACTCTTCCAATGCTTACATGCATTTTAAAGATATAAAATAAAGAACTATGTCTACCTTACCAACTGAAAGGCTTTACACACAAGGGACCTGCCCTATTGTCTAACCTCTTTTAAACTTCTGGTCACTTCATCTGCTCCTCTTCCACATGAACTTAAGTTCAAACTCCATTAAATACTTTATGCATTTTTACTATTTATTTTTATTTATTTATTTGAGGGACAGAGCGCACATGAGCTGGGGGAGGGGCAGAGGAGAGGGAAAAGGAGAAGCAGACTCCTGAAGAGCCTTCCTGAAGAAGGAATGCAGAGGCCGCATTGGGGCTCGATCCCAGAACCCTGGGATCATGACCTGAGCCTAAGTCAGATGCTTAATTGACTGAGCCACCCAGGTGCCCCTACCTTGTACATCTTTAACATGAACATCCTTACCTATTAAACACCTCCTACAAGTCACATGCAGTATTCCTTCTGCCTTAACAGTTCTTTTTCCCCAGATTCATCTGACAAATTCCTACCGATTATAGTTTTGAGATCAAATGCTGACAAAAACTGGTACTTAAGAAATGAACAAATGATAGTTAGCCTTGTTGTAAATCTCTCCCTGTTTTACTGAATGTACCTGGTTACAATAGAGGCAGCAAACCATCACACAAACTACTTTAGCCCAAGGTATTCAGAACTCTGCACCAGTAAATCTGGTATTTTTAAGACTCAGATGTCTTTGACTTATTCAGGTAAAAAACAAACACACATCTAAACAATTCTTGGCAGCCGAAAAATGTTTTGTTTAGAGAGTTTAAAATGAGACAAATCATTTTTTAACAAATTATTCTTTTGGAGCTGTGAATTTTTTGTTTGTTTCAGGTAACTTTCTAAGAGAATTCTAAATGAGAAAAGTTAATTTGAAAGAAGACCCCCCCGCCACATCTTATTTCCCAAAGGCATTAAATTTCCTCCTGACACTGTGACCTCTTGTTTAATTAAAACTCTGCATACTGGAACCTTGAGTCCAAACCAGTATTTTGAGCATTCAAATTTTTTTTTTTTAGGATTTATTTATTTTAGGAAGAGAGAGAAAGAGTGTGCAGACACACATGTGAGTTGCAGGAGGGGTAGAGGGAGAAAATCCTTCAGCAGATCCACGGTGGGCACACAGTCCCATATGGGCTCAATCCCATGACCCATGAGATCATGACCTGAGCCAAAACCAAGATTAGGACACTAAACCCACAGAGCCACCCAGGCCCTGCAAGAATCCAGCTTCTAAGAAAAAGAGCCAAACACAAGAAAATAAATTCATTTCAGGAGTTATACAAAAGCAGGCTTTCCTAGATATGGTCTGAGGTCAGTTCACATCTGGTCCAGATGTATGATTTTCATGCTATTCAATCAACAAATATTTATTGAGCATCCACTATCTGTTGGCAACTGTTCTAGGCATGAGGAACAAAGAAGTGAACAAATGAGACAAAAAGCTACGCCTTTGCAGTGTTTCACTTTTATTAAAGGGAGACATAATAAAGAAATTAGCAGGTAAAATACAGTCATGCTGTGCTCTGAAACCACTCACTGCGTAAGCAATTTTTCAGGTTCTACTTCTGCGTTTGTTTTGGGGGAGGATAGGAGTAAAGGGATTGGTAGGGACACTTCTCTTCTGGGCTCCAGAAATACTTGCCCTCTCTCCTGTGAGCATTAGTGGCTCTGAATTACCTACCTAATTGTCTCTTCCTTCACCAGAATTCAAACTTCTCCCTGGGAAGGACTATGTTTCTTTTATCTTTATCTCTTCAATGCTGGAATATCTGCTCCTTCTTCTACACACACTCTGCACATTTCTACATACACTTTTCTTCTGGCCAAACCTAAAATGTTGGTGATTGTCAGAACTACGTCCACTTTTCTTGGATGCTTCTTCCAACCAGTGGATGATCTCATTATTTCCGTAGCTTTAATTCCCACCTATATGGTGGTAACCTCTCCAAATAATTTCACAGCCCAGGCTTCTCTTGAGACCTTCAGACCCTTCTTCCAGGGTCTTTATGGTCATCAGGACTCGGATGCTCTACAAACCTCTCAAAGACCACATACCTGAAGCAAACTATCATCTTCTCTCTCTCTACGTCTTGCTCTACATCCAGTGTTTCTGATTTTAGTGAATGGCATCATGTGCCAAGCCAGAAATCTGTCTTTTTATTTTGACTCCTACAACTCCTTCCCTCATCACCTTTAACACCTATACAAAGTCAATTGCCAACTCTTCTGCTTCTACTTACTAGCATTTTCAGAATCTCTGTCCACCTCTTTTAATCCCTGCCCCACCATATTAGTTAGTCCATCACCATATGGTATCTAAATTAGAGCCATAGCTGTATTCGGCAACAAACATTTATTGACTACCTATTATGTACCTAGAGCTTGAGGTGTAAAAATAGACAAAATTCCTGTTCCAATGGGAATTTTGATCTGGTAACTCCTCTCTGGTCTCCTATGCCCTCTCTGGCCTAGTACTGCCCCGCCTGAACCCATTCCTTCTACTGTAAGTAGATTGATTTACCTAAATCTGATCATACTCCTTCCCTGCTTAAAACCCTTCAATCAGTTCTCATGGAAACCTCAAATTTCTTAGCATGAAACACAAGGAAGACCCTTTATAATGTGCACCGTTTCTCTTTCACCAGAATTATCTCTTGCTCTAATTCCAAATGCTATGTTACAGAATACAGAACCCTCTGTAATTTCCCTTATGTATTGTGAGCTTTCTATTATCTGTAGGCACATACCAGTCTGTATGTCTCAAGAAAAGACTCCTAGCAGAATACAGATACACACCAAACTTTCCAATGTGTCCATGTCTACTCCAAGACACCTCCCTATACAACCATTTCCTCCCTCTCCTAGCACTAGCCTGACACCAGGCATCAGTCTACTAAGAGTGTAGAAGCAGGCAGCCTTTTATGTCTATGACAGTCAGAAAATACTCTTTAAGTTCTAGGTATCAGAACTCCTAACTTAACATTTCATTATGTGATGTAAATGATTATTCTGTCCTTGGCGATCATATTTTAAAATGCACAGAGCTATGAAGAGCCACAAAATACCTGGAGCAATACATCTTCAACAGGAAGAGGGACAATGCACTCTATAACACTTTATACTTGAATAATAATGATCTTTCTGAGGCGAGAAGGCACTTGTCTGAAATGATAACATCACAATCCACATCTCCCACCCCCATGCTCTTGTTTCAGCCCGACGCCCCAACTTTTTTTGAACTCTTAACAGAGTCATGCCATAGACAGTGTTCATTTACACTCCATCCAAACTCTCTCCCTGCCACCCCCGGAAGAGGACCTCTGTATCTACGCAGGAAGCTGGGAGTCTGTGCCAAGTTTTTCTTTAATTGGTTTGATACATATTATACACATTTAAAGGAAATGAGCATCTTTGCATTCTTTTTCTTTCTTTCTTTCTTTCTTTCTTTCTTTCTTTCTTTCTTTCTTTCTTTCTTCTTATTTTATTTATTTGAGAGAGAGAGAACATGAGCAGGGGGAGGGGTAGAGGGAGAGTGAGAAGCAGACTCTGCATTGAGCAGGGAGCCCAACATGGGGCTCAATCCTAGGTCTTTGGGATCACAACCTGAGCCGAAGGCAGATGCTTAACTGAGCCACCCAGGTGCCCTTGCATTGTTTTTATTCACCAGATGTTGTTTTTCTCCTGATCCATGAATCATGCTGTCCTAATCACAAGAGTGTGTTGCATGTAAGATCTGGAAAGTGGGAGTGGGGGTGTGTTGGCTAGGCTGCAGTTTGGATCAGAATAGGTGAGGATGATATGAGGAGAAAAAGAAAATAACTCTTGATCGCCGTACCCAGGCCTTCTTTCTCATTCCACTTGTATCTCTTTTTCTTTTGGATATCAAATGATTTCCTTTGGCTTCAATTTTTAACTTATGTGAAATAATTGTTTGCAAATCTAGGCCATTTTTCTTTACTACCCAATTGCTTCTCCAAACTGAGCATCTTGTGTCCCTAAGAAATCTGCTACAGTGGTGGGCAATACTACCAACAGATGACCTTGTGTTATGGAGAGAAAACTGGGCATGATTACAGGAGATTCTGATCTAAGTAAAAATTAGCAAGCGACTTTGGGCAAATCATTTCAGATGTGTAGATCTATGATCACACGTATCAGCAGTTGTTGAGATGCTATTATTATTAACTGACTTTCGGGTGGGTCACTCCTTTAGATTTTTCTTTCATTAACACAAATATTAAGCTTTATATTATGGGGGTATCAATAATCAATTCCCAAACTGTGTTTATCCCTGTTTTTGAAAATGAAAATGGCCTCGTGCTTTAATCCAGTTTATAGAGTACCATGTCTGAATAAACCTTTCTGACATTAATATATTCTGAAACACATGCTATGAACCCTTTCTAAAACCTCATGGGGAAGCGACTTCCAGAGATAGAAGGAATCTTTCTCCCTTCCCATATTTCTGCTGATATGGCCAAAGTGGGGAAGGTTCACTAAGCCATACCATCTGGAGGGTCACGTGTTTTCTTGAGCTACATGGCCAACAGTGAGGGTGGCATCGGGATGTGGAAAATGTACACATCCCAGGGGCCCACCATTAGCTGTCAGAATTAGCTGCACAATTACCCCAGTCACACCAAATTGTCACCAAGGGTGACAGAGATCCTTAAAGAGACCTAATGAGTTATTTTCACTTTTACTAGAAAAACCATGTGTGTGCAGACATGCTTGACCTCACCCTGAGATGTACATATGCTTACTTGCAACAGACTCTGCGGCATTGGTTGCTGTATTCATGCAATGGGAATGTGATTAATGGCAACATTATATCTTTCTCAGCACAGTTCCTTGTCAACACTATCTAGCTAGCCCACTCTGTCAATAGATCCTTGAAGGACAGTTATTTAAGCTATTTGTTAATTGTGACTAATCTTTACTTCTTGGTATAAACCAATATAGATGCCAGAATCATACGACAGGATGAATTTTAGAAACCAATGTTAGCAATTAAAAATTGCTATTGTAATAACTTTAGGTGGCTCTGGCCAATTATTTGTTAGGTATGAATTCATTTCTGAAAGCATGCAGGACTTTGTTTCTTTGGAATATGTAACTCGATTTTTCTTTCATTACCTTCTATGGCATCTGATCTCCAAAACTCCAGAAAATACCTAATAGTGATTATAAGCCATTTTAGGGCATACAAAACTGTAAAGGTGGTGTCCTTATCTTTGAGGAGCTCATGGTATAGTCAACCAGTGGTTCTCAAAGCTGATTCAACACCAAAATGCCATTGAGATCTGGGCCCACTGCAGACTCTCCAGAAAAGAAGCTTGAACACACAGAGCTTGGAAAGTCCCACTGGTAATTCTGATGCACAGAATCGCTGTAACAGACTTAAGCTTAGTTTAAAAAAATGATTATAATAAAATACAAATAATGAGAAACATAATAGAAATCTGTAATATTAGTGTTAGGGAAAAACAAAACCCCCAGATATATGCCTTAAGATGGTCAGATAACATCTGATACTTGGTGTGTGGAATTGCCATGTGTATCCACATCTATTAGAAAATCCAAATCATCATAATAAGCTCTATTACAATGAGGTTTTATTTTAAGTCAACTTAATTAATTTCAGTAATGAAATCTCTTCCTAGGAAATCAGGTTCTCAAAGAGAATGATTTACTTTTTTAATTTAGCTGAATACTAGTGTCCTTACATGTTGTTAATAATAATAATGAAAGCCAACATTTATTTTTCTCTCACTATGTGCCAGGATCTGAGCTGAACACCTTGCATAATTATCAGGTCAATGCTCTGCAATAGCCTTTTGAGACAGGTGTATTTAGACTTCTATTTTACAGAGGAGGAACTGAGGTTGAGAGTTTTAAAAACTTGCCTAAGATCACACATGGCAATTGGTAGTAAGGACAAGCTCAACTCTGTGTTGAGAGTAAATTCTCTGAGTTAATTCAACTACAGAGGAAATGTAAAGAAGATGCCTAGTGGAATAAACTACAGAATCTATCTCACTCACTCCCTGGATGGAGAATAAAAGGAGGAATAAAGAAATGAATGGATAGATTGCTTTGCCACTCTCTGCTGGAAGCACATCTGAAGGCTCTTGCTAATCCCTGGTTCTATAATCCACTGCAATTTTTTTTAAATTTACAACATAAAAAAGTAACATAGTTAAAAGGGATATTTCACTTGTTTGACTATTTTAATCTTGAACTATCACAATTGTAATATATAAACCCTTGAATCACCAAGGTTCCTCACAGATGAAAGTTTAGAACTGGAGAGGGAGGTATCCACTTTTTGGGCAAGCCACCCAACAGAACCCCACACTTATTTTGATGTTAGCATGTCAGTTAGTACACTAGCCAAAGGAAATAATCTGAAAATTGGATTGCCTTTTCCTCAATCCCTGAAGCATCAGAAATTTAAAATATTTTGGGTAGGAATGACTCATTGGAAGCCATTTTCCCATTTTGGGAAAAGCTACTCTTCTAGTAGGACTTTTAACTTGTTTGTTATCCAAAATAGATGGAAACATTTTCTTCTCTTTCATTTTGTACTTGTTGGTAAATACGGTACTTTCATATGCCTGCTTTGGGTTCCTCGTGAAAAAATCATGCAATTTCAGAACTTAATAAAAAACAACTTAGAATGTGGACTGATGTGCAGGGCTTTAAAAAAGAAACCCAGACTCTGAAATTGGGCCGATATAGGTTTGTACCAGCTCTACCACAGATGCTGTTTAAGGCAGCGTGAGTTGGTTTACTTTGCTAAGCCTCTTTTTTTCCACTACGAAATAAAAATGTAAACATCTGCATCATTCAAAGTTAGGAGACCTAAAATGAGAACAGACCTATCTACCATAGTTATTAAAATATATAACGTCTCATTCTAGTCACTTCATCTTACAGTTGCAATGTTGAAGTCAGAAATGGACACCATGAAAATCATACCATCTTGAACCTAGGTTTATGGATGTTACTCATTTCTTCTAATAATGCACTGATTTGAACAAGAAAGGATTTATGAGTTAATTGTTAAACATTTTATTTCACTTCTTATAGCTTGCCATTTTCCTAAGATATATCAACTTCTGGTCAACCACAGTTACCAGTAACTGCAAAGCTGAGGACAAAGAAAGTCAGTATAATTCATTTGGTTTATGATCACTCTTTAATAATGAAATACCAGTAATAGGTCAAGTCTCTCAATATTTGGTGTTCATGAACATCTAATTGGGCATTTCTTCCTATTTTTGGTAATAATTCAAATGCAAGTAAAGGTTAATGTTTAGATACCATATGATTAGATTTCTCTTAATTGTATGTAATACGTATGCCCTTATAATAACATATGCTCCTGGAAATTGTCACTGTTATGATTGAATTAGAGTATTGATGCCAGAAGAGGGGGCAAAGGCTAGTCAATGTCTTTACTTTACAAGATCAGGAACCCAAAGGCAGATGAACTTGACTTCTTCCAGCTTACATAATTAGTTAGTAAATGGCAGTGCTGGGTTCAGAAACCAGTAAATACCTGCCTCTGGTTTATCTTAGCACTTACTACACTACGTTGAAATAAACTGTTCATGAATATGTCTCCCCACTAGAAAGTACACCCCCTTGATGACCAGGCACTATATTTTAGTCATTCTGAGCTCAGGAACTTAGCACAGACTCAGTAAATGTTCTGTAAAGGTCTATGGTTTAATAGACAATACAAATAATAATAAATATATTTAAAGTTAGACATTACTTTCAAGAATCAAGAATATTTTCTCTTATACTACTTTATTCTATGAGGTATGTCTCTAAAGACGTGGGAGGTTCTTTTTATAACATATACCCCAAAACTTACAAGCTGAAAGTGAGCCATCATTCAGAATTGTTACCTGTGGGGATGATTGTTCACTTATCCCATCAATGGTAGGATGACTCAAAATCTTTTTATAACTCCGCTATTGAAATTGCCTTCAGAGTATGTTCATGAGGCACAGGAGAAAAATCAATCAATCATTACTGTACCACTTGGATTTTGACTCAAACAGAATTCATCAACTTTGCTCACCCACCTTATTTACTAAACTTGACCCTGAGTTTAGGTCATTTCAAAAACCAGTTCACCCTGAAAAGAGGAAGATTCACCCCCACTAAAACTAGCCTTAAAAGTGCTTCAGTATCACTTGGATGGATAAGTAAATTCCCAAGATGATGAATCTGAAGGCAGCAGACACTGAAAATATATAAATTTTGGCATGTCCATTTAGACAGAAAAAAACCCATAAGTCATATAACTAAATATTTTATGTTCCCTAAATGCTGAGCAGTTGGTATCATTTGTTTAACAAGGAAAGGAATAACTTCACAGATATTTGCAGTGGCTGCTCCAGGCCAGTGGTTCTGTACTGGAGGGATTTCACACACACACACACACACACACACACACACACACACACACACACACAGGGTGGGGGTGGTATTTGACATATCCCGAGACATTCTGGATTGCTGTGAGTGGGGGGCAAGGTGCTACCAGAGTCATGGGGCTGCTGAACATGGTACAAGGACAGGGCACTCCATCACCACCAAGAACTATGCTGTCTGAAGTGTCAGTTCTGCTGAGCTGAGAAATCCTATCCTTGGCTCTTAGCAGCCTTCACCAGTGGCAGTGTTGATGTCTGTGTGTCTTCGTGTCTCCACAGGTACGGACATGCCCTTTTCTTTGGTGATGAAAGAGTAAATGTTTTTCCTGGTATTTGCCACTTGAAAATCTTTCTTTGCCTTAGGATCCTCTACCAAAGGGAACTAAATTATCACAGAGGTTGCCTGCCTGGAGATACATTTGGCAGCTTAAACGTCTAATTGGCAGGGCAATTAAAGCAACCTAAAATGTGCGCACTCTTGGGGGAGATGCGCTATTCCCACCCTATGTTATTAGATCTCGCAGGCAGCTGGGGCAAGGACAGCTGGGACTTCCTGCACTAATACCATCTTGCCAAGTTGCTATAAAATTGTCCCTTTTCATTGCAAAACTGAGAAGGAAGAGAGGAAAAAATTGTGCAAAGTCCAACAACCATAGTCATCAAGAGTTGCTTCTCAGCTGTCTTTCAGAAGTCAGTCCCAAAAGCGGCTCCCTCGTCAAGTTAATTCAGAAGTGAAGGCAGGTACTCCATTGATATGTACTTCGATAACAAAGGAATGTATCTTGGCACACACAGTGAGCAGGGCAGTGTCAAGCCGAAACCCATTTTTCTAACTCAAATTTTTATTTTTTATTTTATTACCTCAAATTTTTAATTTTTAGATTTATTTATTTATTTATAACTTTTTAAAGATTTTACTTATTTATTTAACAGAAAGAAACATAGTGAGAGAGGGAACACAAGCAGGCGGAGTGAGAGAAGGAGAAGCAGGCTTCCCGCCAAGCAGGGAGCCTGATGCGGGGCTCGATCCCAGGACTCCGGGATCATGACCTGAGCCGAAGACAGATGCTTAACAACTAAGCCACCCAGGTGCCCCCTCAAATTTTTAAAATAAGATATGTACCATGTCATTACCAAGCTTTCTCAGAGGACTTGCTGAATTTTGTGGTCAAAAGAAAATCTTTTCACATACTGGTTTTGTTTTCCCTTCTCTCAAAAATAGCCATCACTAACACCCATATACACACAAAGCTTTGTGTGTCCATGGTTGGGTGTTTCAAACCATCATGGAACTCTCACTTGTTGGCCTAGTCTGAACCTTATTGTCTGGAAATGTTCCCAAAACGGAGCAGAATGTTCTACCTTAGAAAGATGCTTTTTACTATTTTTACTATGGTCAATGATTGGAGAACCACAAAAGTAGATCCCATTTGAGTAAAGAAAATAAACTTCCAATATTTGAGCACAACATTACAATGTTTTGAGAAAATGAAAAGGGCAGGAAAGTTCAATGTATTATTGTGCTGAGATATCAGGTAGATCACTTCTGTCATCTTTCCTTCTTTTGAGCTTCTGTGGCATATGAAATCTACAGGTCAAAACATTAGTACTCAGTTGCAAATTCTGTCATGTACAATTTTCTAATTCTGTCTCTTATATAAATTTTAAATTAAAAAAAAATTGCCCTGTAACCTAAGGATCAGGGGCAATATTTTATAAGACACTGTACTATGCGTCTCCATCTGTACTCTGAGTCTACAGCATGGTCTTAATATGTTCATGTTGGTAAAGTGACAGGCTGATTCAAAGGAGGGATGGATTCTTGAGCTGGAACTCTGGGAAAGACTACTTTGGTTCACCCTGAAAAATAGAAATTAAAATCCTCTAAACCCACGGCATAAAAAGCATCCTATTCACCAAGTGGAATATACTATTTTCTTCTTCTCTCTATCCCAGCATATCTAAGTTCCGTTTGAATTTTTAGCAAGAGTCATAGACAGAGAAAAATCTCAAAATATCACAAATACAATAAGCCATACAATGTTGGGATAGGGAAAAAAAATTCATAATGAAATTGCCAGATAAATACCTAAAGAACAACACTAAAGAAAATGTAAGGTCTAGAGTAAGCTGAAATAATGAAATGCATGCTCCAGAAGAATCTTGAAATTAGGTGAGAGAATACCACATTTGGGTGTTTGAACACTTCCTCTACCTTCAAATGAAAGATAAGGACACACTGCATGCTAAACTCTTCTCTCCTCATGAAGCAGAAATAAAGCAGTGTACTCTCACAGGTGCTGAGAGAAAAGTGGATTTTCTACTTATTTTCATTACTTCTTTCTTACACCTTCATCACACACACACACACACACACACACACACACACACACACACACTGCCTTTTCAGTCTAAAGCTGACTACCTAATGCTAGTTGGAACAGAAAATGGTGGACAATTGAATAAGTCTTTATTTGCATGACCCATGTTATGGAGACATCAAAATGTCCCCACCCATGTTCATGGTACTAAGAAGTCTCTTAGTCATTACTAGATACAAAAGTCCTTGGCCATATCCTTTTGGGGGGCTGCTTAGACACATGGGTAAGGTGTAAGCACCCTGTGGCCATGAATGAGCTGTGTGGTACAAAGGTAGGAAATTCTTCCGCCTGCTCTGCTTGCAAATGGCAGTAAGAGTCAAATTCATTAAATAAGACTTCAACTGCTGACCAGTAAATGTAAAACCAAGACAAGAATAAAACTAAGTTTCCAGGCTATTTTTTACTGATAAATTCATCACATTGCCCCCAAATTAGCATATGGTGTCTGTTAATAGACTGAACTTAGACTGAGTGATCTAACCAAGTTTCCCTACAATTGTTTCACTACAAGCTACTTCTTGTAAGTATTTTATCTGGAGAAACAGACTATCTAAATTCAACTCTTCAAAGATGAATCAAAAAATCTGAAAAATGTACATTCATGAGTAACTCATTATTGTGTTATTTATTCTCCCGACGGGTTCATTTTTAAACCTTAGTTAAGGCATATTGGCAACAGCTTTTCTGCTCAGAATTCACATAAGAGGGAGCAACACGGTGAATTCGCTCAGTTTTATGTTGGCCAAATCTCCCATACAATTTCCAAAGGGCAGCCTGTACTTTTAGCATTCGCTAATGAAATCACACATTACAGTCTCGCGGACGCTTTCCGCTCCTGCACAAAAGAATGTCACAGCTCCAGAAACAACTCATAAGCTTCTTTTCTTTTAACAGCTGAAACCACAGGGAAATAAGTGATGAGAGGGTGGGAGGAAGGAATATTTTAAAGCAAAAATGCAAGCTATACTTGTGATTGCTGAAAAAAAATCAATTACAACAAGCAAGTTTCTATCTTCCTTGTCTAATTATTTTTACTACTTTGATATAAGTTAATGAGTGAGGCTACAATCCCAGACATAGAGATCAAGAACCGGAAGGTTTCGGCTCTATACCATGAAGCCAAACAGTATTGTCTGTGGTGGATGGAAGTAGTATTTTCTTCTGAAATGCCAAGGCCAGATAGTCTGAGAAAATGTCATATTTTCAGCTTTTTAAATTGTTGTTGTTATATTGAAAATATTATGGAAGAAAACATTTTATCAACTGAATGGGATAAATTAAAAGCTGCAACGCCATTGCCTAGAGTGGTGTGAACAATTTTGCTAGGTGGGCTGCGGGTAAAGTAACACCTCTTCCTTTTATCCTTTGGCAGAAAGGATTTAGCTTAAGCACCTCACTTGTTGGAGTCACCCTTGGTAATGAGGAGCTCAGTTGCCCAAGCTGTGTCTACGAAGCAGAGCCAACACAAATAAGCCTTCAGGGGTACCCATTCAAACAAGGCCAAGACAGATAGGCCTCCCCCTGCCAAAAACCACAAGAAAACAATCCAACTGTAAATATAACAGTTGACTCTCACGTCTTGCTTCTTTGTGCCCTGAATAAGTTGTGAAATTTGAGGAAGTTGGAATGTTTACAAGTATTAAGGATCAGCAATTTCCTTTTCCAAACGTGGGGTTCTCATGTTTCTTTCTCACCCCCAACCCCTTTGATGGTTACCACCTGGGACTCCAACCCTTGCCCAATGACACAGGCAGAAATTTAAGACTACAGGGAGAGAATATCAAGTTGGCTGTCAATAGGTCTCAATGTGAAGAGTTTGTGTTTTCAGTAGACAAGCCCCAGGCTAGGGCATCACCAACTCTTGGATTGGCTTCATTATCAAAATGGTCTGGGCTTCTGATTAGACACAGCCTCATTTGTTTCTGTGAGAAAAACAACAACAAAGGAAGAGCTCAGGGAAAGCCTAATTCACACCAGAGGCTTTCAAAGCAAATGGAAATAAGTAATATTTCTTCCTTGCACTGCACTGGAAAGGGCGAAAAGAAACTTAAAAGCAACCCCTGACATTAGGAAGCTGGCCTGCCACTCCCAACCAGGCCATATTATTCCCCTGTCCAACATGAACGATCTCCCAGAATACCAGTCTCAGACAAGGTTACCTGACATCATCAGACAGCGAGATAAAAAAAAATACTTTGGAGTTTTGTCTAAGCATGAAAACAAGATCACCCACAAAGTAACCAAACATCTACCTCTCTAGACTGAAATAAAGGAGATTGCTACACCTTTACCAATTATAATTTAATCTCTCTAACCCTATACATAAGTCTTGTGGTCGTACCCATTTATAGAATTAATCCTCTGAGAACATCCAATCTAGAGAATCTCTGCTTCCTTAAATCTCCCCCAAGTCAGTCAACCTAAGCCCCAATTCCGTAGGGCTTAGAAGCCCCTCCTAATAATACTCTTGCACGGGGAGGTCTTGCAGTTCTCAGCGGTGTGTGTTCTTTGCTCCTACAGGTAAGCTCAGCACATTCCAGCACTTATTTGTGTCGAGTGATTGGGCAATGCTTCCTCTTTCCTCAGTTTTACAAAAGGTCTCTCCAGAGTGGAGCTGTTCCCCCTGGATGAGCTTTCAGCTGAACGTGCTTGCACTCCTTGTCAGGAGGCCTGTGTGCACAGGGCAGGAAGGGAGAGCCGGCCTGAAGTGCTCGCCCTCGTACCCGAATATGTGCCCTGCGCTGCGCACATGTTCTCCTTGCTTCTCGAGTCAGACACCATTACCGGCGCGTTACCGAAAATACATCTTATGGTTCACTTCAAATCCCAAACAAGCCTCCCTACCCTTTCCGTCGTGGCTGAGGCCCCCAGATTATTGTGCCACAACCTGATTGATTGAACACCCCTGCCGCCTGGACCCTCCATCATAATCTGCCCACCACCAACCCATCCACCATCAGCTTTTAGTGAATTCCAGCTTCACACTGGGCTCCTGCCTTTTCAGATGTTCGATTCAATCTTCCCAGCAATTCTCCATAAGAAAACTGAGATCCAGACAGATTAAAGTAGATGAACCTCTATCCTAGGCCAGGCTTTTTAAAAAAGTATATGTATTTTCCCTCCCTTCCCCCCTACACACATTTCCTCTCTCCCTCACACACATACCTGGACACATACACTCTCTCTCCCTCTCTCTCTCTCTAACACACACACACACACACACACACACACACACACAGAGAGAGAGAGAGAGATCTTCAGCAGGCACTGAAGGGACGTCTGACTTCCCAGCAGCTTGGCATTCTCTCTAGTCTTCCACTCTGCTGACACGGATAATGAAAGGTGCCTGCCTGTGTTCACCTGCACTTTAATCATACAACATCAGCACAATGAAGAAGAGAGCGAGCTTTTATGTACACTCTTGCTTTAAAAGTTCTTAGGTCAAAAGTTGTGCAACAGTTATACACAGTCCTCCCTCCTGCGATTCCCCAGCAGGACCCTGGCTCAAGTCACTCGTGTGTCGCATGGCCTCACAGTTGGAAGTTGTTATAGCATCTTCTTTTTTACCATTCGAAATCAGGACTGGTGTCGGGAGCCACCCTGGTCTTGCAAGCTGATGGTCGCCGTGGGGAAGAGGGCATGCGAGCAAGGCTCCTGCCTCACGGGGAAACTCACTGACTTCAGAAGTCTCAGTGAGAGGGTAGCAGGAGAGCACAGCTCCTGCCGCCGGAAAATCACCCCACGAGGCCTGACGTGGTCCCAGCGAGGAAAGGGCGGTCTGAGCCTCGCTCCTGCCGATGGTACAGAACTGGTGTGTCCTTTTTTACTAATTGGTCTTTATCCTAAAAGTAAAGCACATCTTTCTTGACAGGACCTCGGGGTGCTCCAAACCAAACCAAGAGTCTTTTACTGACACCACACAAAGACCATCCCCTTAGCCGTGCTATAGAGACTTCAGATCAAATCACTGAAGAAGTTTCTCCCAGCACCTTCCCTTTAAGACATGCAGATCCATAGGAAAGATTGTAAGATGGTTAAGGGTCCTCGAGCTAGGAATCAGTTTCACCCAAGGAAAAGGGCTTTATCTGAAGATGAGGCACAAACAAGGGCAGAACATAAGTTACTACTTATTAACTAATTACTAATGGTGGTTCTCTCTCCAAGGCCTATATTCCATGAGTATCCTTGCTACACAAGCACCCACATTCCCTTATATTGGTGTCTGCAATGAGAATGGAGAATCAATGGTCAGAGAATAACAAAGTAGTTAAAAAACACTGCCATTTGTACAAGCCCTCGCCAGAGCAGGGCCCCCATGGTGCTCGCACACACAGTTATAAAGAAAAGGCCTATGCAAACAACTTAAATGCTACCTCTACAAAATAAATAACAATTCCCCCTACTATGGTCAATGTGCTAGACAGTCTGACTCCTAGCTGGTTTACTAATAACTTAGCTTATATCATAAAGATTAACTCTATATGTAACTTACTAACCTAAGCCTTTTTAATTATCTTGTTGATCAGAGTACCTTATCACTAAAAGTCATCTGCTGTAAAGAAAAAATCCTGCCTTTTGATGACATATCTCTTGTTGCCTAAAAATAAAGACACTGAAACCTGCAAGACAGAGATGCCTGGCAGGTGATGGAAAAGAATCTTCGGGCTTTCTCGTTTTTCATTCGCCGACACCTTCCTTCCTTCAGGGACTCCTGGTTCAGTCGGAGCTGGCCTCCGGCAGACCGGGGAGGCCACTGGGTTGCAAGGTGTTGTAATGTTAAGTGGATTTGGTGGGATACACTGAGTCTCAAAGTTACTAAGACTTCTTGCAAAAGAATGCGCTTCTGAGCCCAGGAGAATCAGGACTCCCTCCCCCAAGACTTGTCCCTGCTCCTGCAGCTCCACCAACCAAGGCTGGAGCTAAGTGACACAGGAGAGAGGATGCGCGCGAGAGAAGAGCAGAGGGTTGGTTTGGGGGAAATCATTGATGGGTGGCTCTACCTTAGTGACAGAACAAATCTGGTGAGTCTGTGGGTAGAGAGGTCATGGCTGAGATTTAAGGAAGGCCTGCCTGAACCTGGTGTTGGAAAGGGGCTGATAAATCTTGGGGCCAACTCTTTCCAGGTTTCCTAAAGCCAGGTATGTGTTGCTGGGATGGCTGAGGTGCAGCTTGCTGCTCAAAAAAGGGCTCACCTGGAGTCTGTTAGAAATATAAAATTCTAGGTGGCACTTGGGTAGCTCAGTTGGTGAAGCGACTGCCTTCGGCTCAGGTCATGATCCGGGAGACCCAGGATCGAGCCCCACATCGGGCTTCCTGCTCAGCGGGAAGCCTGCTTCTCCCTCTCTCACTCCCCATGCTTGTGTTCCCTCTCTCGCTGTGTTTCTCTCTGTCAAATAAATAAAATCTTAAAAAAAAAAAAAAGAAATATAAAATTCTGGTGGTGCTGCTATAAACCTCGGGGAGCACATGCCCACCCAGCAGCAGTGCCCACAAGAGCCGAACTGTAGAGGGAGCCCCAAGTGCCCACCGACTGATGAATGGATAACGATGGGATGCATACCTACAATGGAATGTTACTCAGCCATCCAAAAAGAATGAGATCTTGCCACTTGCAACGATGCAGATGGAGCTCTGAGTGTGCTAAGCTAAGCGAAATAAGTCAGAGAGAGACAAACACCATATGATTTCACTCATATGTGGAATTTAAGAAACAAAACAGATGAACATAAGGGAAGGGAAGGAAAAAATAAAATAAGATAAAAACAGGGAAGGAGGCAAACCTTAAGAGACTCTTAACTAGAGAGATCAGAGTGTGGCTGGAGGGGAGGGGAATGGGGAATGGGGAATGGGGAATGGGCATGAAGGAGGGCACTTGAGATGAGCGCTGGATGTTTATATGCAAAGTGATGAATCACTAAATTCTACTCCAGAAACGAATACTACACTATATGTTAAGTAACTTGAATTTAATTAAAATCCTGGGGGAAAAAATTTACAACTCTGAGCCACAGACTCATAAATCAGAGTGTCTGGGACAGCACCCAGGAGTTTACATTTGAATAAACTCTCCATAAGCATGGCCCTTTGCCCAAGCCTTGTGCTTAGAAAAGGCTTGTTTTCTGGAGCTTCCTTCTGATTTACAAGCCCCACTCCTCTTTCTAGTGGCTCAAAGGACGCAGATTTTGAATTGATCCTATCACTGGTTCAAGTCTCACCTGAACAAATTATTTAGCATTTCTGACCTTCAGTTTCTTAAATTGCAAACTGAGAATAATACCTGTTGAACAAATGATGCCTCCCATAAGCACATGTTGAAGAAATTAAATCTTATGATGAAAGCATCTTACAAACAAGCATTGTTCTAATACTGATCTTCCATAATCTCCTTGATATTCTTTCTCGGTAGGCATATGTAGCCCGAGGAGGCAGCTTTCCCTTCTACTGAACAGGCTAATCCTTTAGCAGCTAAATGTAGGTGCTAATAGGTAGGTGCACTGACCTATTTGGGGGCATGGGCCGGGGTGGAGGGGCAGAGCCAGAAAGCGACTTTTCCTGGAGGTGCTCTCTCATGTCACCCCGAGCTGTCTTTGAACCATTCGGAGTCTCCACCCTTCAGGAGTTCCCTAAAATTCCTAAGAGGACTGGTGCTGCTGGTGAGCAAGTTCCCAGAGCCCAGCCCTACTCCTGGGTCCAGGCAGTGACAAGGTAAACTGGACAACAGAAGTATTGTTTGAGGTGTGGTTGAGAAATAGGGTGTGTCTCCATTAGATGAAACTATTAGAATGTATTGTGTTCATGAGGTAGGAGGAGCCCAGGAAAAGCCAGTTCTGCAAAAAACTCCATGGCCCATCTCCAGACCTGACTTCTGACCTCTTGAGGCAAAGTTCCAGACAGCTTGTTACATTGCAAACAGTGGAGACTGAGAGCCAGGTTGCCCTTCCGTGCTGGTGGCGGCAGCCTGATGTTCTCTGATCCTCTCCAGTCTTCCTGCCCATTCTCTGTCCTCATCCCTCCTGAGGGTGTAAAGGACACAATTCTGCCTTTTAAGCGGAGAGACCTGGGTTTAATCCCATCTTTGCTTCAGTTACTTCTATTTCTTGGGCAATCATTTAGCATTCCTCTGGCCTTGATTGGAAACAGTCAAATGGGCATTGGCACAAGGCAAGGAGAATTAAGCTAAGTCACCTTTAAGTTCCTTCCCTTTCTGTTATTTGGTGGTGCTGCTTCCATGAGACCCCATAACAGCATTCTACATGGATTTGCTTTCTTGAGGAAAAGCCACACACTTCAAATCTGCTCTTGTCATAGCCTTGCCCATCCCAACTGTGGCATACTTGACCTTCCCAAATCCCTGGACCTGACTCTGCCTTCCAAGATGACAGATAACATATTACACATACCCACTGTTAAGAAATGTGAATTCTACCTGGCTTGCAGGAGGAAACATAGAGCTTGGAGTCAAATAAACCCAAATAATGACCTGGCTTTGCCAAACTAATATTTCTGAGGCTCAATTTTTTATCTCTAATGTATCTAATAACACATACCTTGTTGGAAGGAAGATTGAATGGATACAATTCATATAAAGTGCATAGCACCTTGCCTGGCACGTAAGGTGGGCTCAACAAATACAGTTGCCTTCATTTTCTCAGGTGGGTCATATTGATGCTTATTAACAACCAACCAACAGCCAATTACATCCTAAAAATTCTACCCTATCTTCAAGGCAATGACTAAGATGATGAGAGAAAGGGTAGGGCAGTTAGCACACTATTAAACAGATATGGAACACTTAAAATAGATGATCACCACCACCATCATCTAAATTGTTGCCCTGTATAAATATTGTCTAAAATTAATTCAGTATCAGTTTACTTCCCAAGGTGCATTGCTCCTTGAATATTCTGACAGGTGGTCTGATTTTTTTTTTGAACTAACAAAACCTATAATTTAATAAACCTTCACAAATTAGGGAAGGACTTGACTCAAGTTGCACACCTTCTTTTTAAGAATGTGTGAATTCCGTGGGGGTGAGGTGTAAAAGCTGGTGTTCGAAAAATAAATTAAAAATAGGTCTTTAAGAAATAAAAATCTGTGTCTTTTGGCATTGCTAAAATGTGGAAATGCATCTGTGGTATTTGGAACCAGTGGCCAGATTGAAAGCTACACTACCTGAATGCAGGCTGACTTCAGTTTCCCTGAAAGCCACCCACACCTTCAAACAGTTTTCTAAATGCATGTGCTCAGAGTTTTATTAGCCCAAATATTAGGCATAATAAAAAAAAATTTAGAGAAACTAGTCCAGTGCAGGATCTTAGAATTGTAGGATTTTAGAACTGGAAAGTATCTTGGAGATAGTTTAGGGCAAACTCCAAATTTTGCAGATGAAAATACTCAAGGTCCAGAGAGGTCTTAAAATCGCCTAGTAAAAGAAACTCTTGTTACATCTTTTGGTGTTAACATAGGACTTTCTGAATAAGCAGCTTTGTGCACAATAGCAAGAGGAAAATGGCAGAAAGTCGTCTTTGTGGGCTTTATCACTTGACAAGAAGAGAGAAGCTATCTGTCCTTGGGGAATCAAGTGTTCCTTCACTGACTCTTTCAGATGTAAGCACATTACCTTTGCAAGGCACTATCCCCGGACTGACAATGACCTTTTCCTATAACCTTCATCCAGAAAGCTGAAGGACATCAAATCAAATCAAAACAAAACTCGAGTTTCACAGTATACCACGTGCAGGATACAGGATTGCAATTTGCTTACAAGGAGGTCTTTCTAGTACTTCTGAGGCAAATTCTGTTCATCCTGCCCAGGTTCTGATATATTTGCAAATTGTTTGCAAATTGTGTGATTATTTGCATAATCCTAGAGAAGAAAAAATTGATTGTACCTATAGGTTCTTCACTTCAGTTTATTGAAGATTTTCTTTCCACCATCCCCCCACCCTCAATTTCTTTCCTCTTTTTCATGACACAGCTCTACTCTTCCAGAGAAGTAAGCCTGAGGCAAGTGAAAATTCTGAATTAGAGCAGATGCCTGAGGACAGGTTTTCAAAATGAATCCCATAGGCTGTTAATAAGCGCTATCTGAAAAAAAAATAATAATAAGCTGTTTGCACAACATTGCATTAGTTCAATTTATTTTTCTTTTTTCTTTTTTTTTTAAGATTTTATTTATTTATTTGACAGAGAGAAACACAGCGAGAGAGGGAACACAAGCAGGGGAAGTGAGAGAGGGAGAAGCAGACCTCCTGCAGAAAGGGAAGCCTGATATGGGGCTCGATCCAGGGACTCTGGGATCATGACCTGAGCCGAAGGCAGTTCTTTTAACAACTGAGCCACCCAGGCGCCCCACATTAGTTCAATTTAAATAGGATCTTCACTAAAATGCTCGCTCGTGCCTTTTATATGTTAAAGATTGTGAACATTTTAAAAGAGTTGTGTAGATATATAATTTTCAGCACTTTCTTATTTAATCTTTTCCCCAAAATTTTACTAATCCTGTACTATAGCATAAGTAACCAAAGAGCAGTTCAACTTATAGCTTGCAAAGACCTAACTGCATGAAATGCCATATAGGAGAAAAATGAAAAATCATCTATTCCTTGAGTAGCTTTTTCTTAACTACCCAAAGGCTATTCCCTGCACAGGTAAAATCAGGGTATGGTTCTTGGCCAAATGCAAAGCAGGCATATTATATAGAAAAGTCTTTTTCTAAATACAGACTTAGGCAACAGAAGGTAAAGCTGGAAGGGCTAAGGGAAGACTCCTTTCATGCCCAGTGTGTAGAATTTCATAAATGAAGTTTCCTTCATTAAAGATGAGTGAGAATAAAGAATATTGGAGTTGGCTGAGTCTCAGACCTCTCTTGCCTCTTTCCCACCTCTAATAAGTCCTCAGGAATGCCTCAAGATTTGGGGCCTCTTTGGGTATGGTTGAGAACAACACATTCTTGTTCTTATGTGTATATACTATAACTCCCTCATTTTTAAGGATGTAAGAGAGGTGGTAAGTTGTTATTTACCAAAACATGAGCTTTTATAGAAGGTGGTGCTATTAAATAGAAAGCCTTCTTGGCTTGATGAAGACTCTGATGGGACTGGCTGAACATTAGGGCCAGAAGAAAGGTGAATGATTTGGCACAATAATCCAGAGTGTGGATTCTCCAAGACAATATGGGGATAGGGAAAGGAAAGAGATGAGAAAAAAACCAAAGAGAAGGAAGTGGAAGAGAAGTTTCAGCCACAGACTTGGGGGGAGGGGTTAAAGCGATATAGATGTCATTGGGGTAAGTTACCCCAGGCCAGAATATTTGTACTTACAGACAATTCTAAAATTTAATTTTAAATCATCTGTATTATTATAATTATAAAACCTACCTTGTTGCCTCAGATCTTCAATAAAATCTAAAAATCATTGTGGAAATTGAACAAGAAGCAAGTCTCATGGGTCTACAGGGCCATGGACAGACCACAAGGGACAATCAAATCCAATACTTTATGGAAAATGATGTAATCCAGAAGCAGTAAGGGATCATACTGTAAAAATGTAAGAAATCTAAACATGAGCAGAAATCCTAGGCAAAGCCTTATACTTGCATCAGGTATACAATGACGACCTAGGTATTGCATTTAAATTTTGAAGAACAGGGATATCTTAGCTAATATCTGAATAACAGATGGAAGTTATGGTTCTGTATGGAGGAACACTTCACCTCCAATGGCTTGTGGGTTTTACTGTCAAAAAATGCCAATAACTGCCACTAGAGTTGGCTTGTATTCTTAATGATCAATTGGCCAGATGCAGATGCAGAACCCTGACTGAAGCCTCCCCATCTCCTCCCTAAATCCCTGTCTTTGTCACCGGATGCTGTAAATGTCTGCATCACTCGTTCTACTTCTCAAGAGAAAAACTTTATCCCTAACTCTTTTCTCCCATCATACCTCATAGCAAAATTGTTGTCACATAATCCTAATTTGTGCTGTGGCATACCATCCCCTTTTGTTTTCTGACTTCCTTAGTTTAGCTTGCATGACGATGCTGCAACAGTTCAAAGCACCTCTTCATTGTCCATTCTCTTTGATCATCTGCCTCTATGCTACACCACTTACCTATCTACCATGCAGATCTGGTCAAGTGACTATGACACTAAATGCCATTTTTGATCTCCCCATTGTTCACAGGATGAAATCTGTTCTTTAGCCTGGCCAAAGGCTTTCTTACAAATGTGTTCCTGCTTCACGGCAAACATCATCTGCCACTCCCTGCTCTACGTGTCAGGCTATGAGGCCATCCATATCATTTCATCTCCTAATCCTTTCCCCTCATCTTTTTGTCTTTCCTTCCAAAGACCTGGAGTGAAATATGCATGCTCTATTTCCTTACCATAATTCAAAATATCAATTAAAGTTAAAAATAAAAGTCTCATAAGAATTGCATTTTATCTTCAGACAATATTTGCATTATTTAGTACTTAACTCAAAAGAATAAATAATATGTACAATTCTGCACATTGTATCACAATCATGGGAAAGAGCTGGAGATCTTTGGTGATTGCTCAAGTTGTATACGTCACAAGTAATCACCACTCCAACATATATGGCTGGGCTTGACAAATAGAATACCCACACTCTGGAGGGTGATCCTTGCTTATGGTACAGTGTAAGGAATAGAATATAGAGTGAGAAGAATGGAATTTGGGTCTTTGTTTCCTCATTCATTGTCCAACTGGCCTTAAGTAAAACATTTCACTTCTCTGAACCTTAATTTTTATCTGTAAGACAACTTCCTAGTTTTGTTGTGCAGATCAGATGGAATTAGGTACAAAAAGAGTCTGTGACAGGAGAGAAAAAGCTCTGTAATCTATAAAGTGTCATGCAAATGTGAAAAGGGGTGCTGTGAAAAGAGAATTGGACATGGATTCAAAATGCATGGTGCTATATGTTCATCTGTGACCTGGAAAAAATCATGCTGAGTCTTAATCCCCTGTACCCTTGACTGGAAGATGGTGTCATTAGTGTGGGCCCTAATGCAGTATGTCTGGCCTTGTAAGAAGAGAAAACAAAGACACATGGGGAGAACACCATGTGAAGACAGAGGCAGAGCCTGGAATGAAGAATCTACAGGCCAAGGAAGGCCAAGGTCTGTCAACCGTCACCAGAGCTAGGGGGAGGCATGGAAAAGATTCTCCCTCAAAGCCATCAGGAGTTGACGGTGCTGACACCTTGATTTCAGACTTCTAGTCTCTGGAACTGGGAGACAGCAAGTTTCTTCTGTTTTAAGCCCCCCCAGTTTGTGGTATGGTGTGTGGCAGCGCTAGGAAACGAATACACATGAGTATACATTTTAGCTCTGTCAGTTACTGGCTCTATGAATGTGTGTTAGATTCCTGAAGCTTTTCCTCTGATTCCTTAAGGACACTTACCTTTCTGTGATAGTTTCTCTGAGGCCGCTGGCCACTCCTTTGACCACAGTGCTAGCTTTGGGGGTCAGCACCACCTGAGATATAAAAAATGAGCCCTTCTTTCTTCTCTCAGTGATGGATGCCTGAAGAAACTGGATCAATTTTTCTGGGTCTGTGGTGTTGGCCCACGGTGCTGGCATCATCTGCCCCGGCCAGAGAAAGGGCACTTCCAGAGCCACTGGACTGTGGTAGAAGACCAGCACCTGATAGTCTTTCTCCCACAGGTACTTTAGACTAACCTCCTGGGCAAAAATCGCTGGGCACATCTTATTTCCATAGATATCTTTCAGCATTTGGACCAGTTTTTCATGGTGATATTTCTGCATCCCATAAAAATGGTTGAAGTCCAAGAACACCACCTCCTTATGGTGGTCTGTGAGGAATGCATTAATCTCCTCAAGGCCTTCATTGACTTTGGCACTGAACAAACCATGAGCAAAGTAGAGTTCATTGTCGGGGTCTCTAGGCTTGGTGGAAATTCGAAGATCAAAATAACGGATCCCAGCTCCTAGCTGACCAGTAAAGTTCATTGTCTGAGTGGCTAACCATTTCCGCATCAGCTTTTTGGCTACAGTTCCAAACACAGAGACAAAATTCTGGACGGTTTCTGGTTGTTCAGGCCCTACTGGTGAGGCTTCATCAATGTAGAAGCTGAAGGAATCATGAGATCCTAGGAAAACAACAAGGCATAATGTAGTTATAGTTCAGTTCTTTGTTCTTCCCAACTTCTTTCCCTTTTGCAAAGCCCATATCTCTCCCTCAGATGAATGAAAGGGAATAATAAGCAATATTTACTTAGTTCAGTCTCAGGTCTTATATAGTCTATATAGTTACGCATGGCGCTTCAACAGATCAAACTGATTGTAAGATGACGTCAAAATTCCTTCTGATCAACATTATAAATAAAAATGATCACTTTCTACTTCTGTAAACAAAGAATTGAATGTACTCATTAGGACTATCTTCCCATATAAGTGGCATAAGTGACTATGCATAAAGTGGAATTTATGGGGATTCACTGGTTCCCAAATACTTTGTCTACTATCTTGCCCTCTTCCTTCTTTTTGAGTTGATTTTAATGGGCGATAGCTTGTTTTGGTGAATGGGCAGATGATAAGCATATGAATTGGCACCTCAAATACTTTGGAAAGCACAAGAGGTCCCTACAGAGAAAGGGAGAAATAAGCAAGAGGACAGACAGTACCATGTTGAATATATTTAACATCACTCCTGACCCTGCATTTGAGCAACTGTGAACTTAGATGAGACCAAGTACTTGTCACATATTAAACAAACAATTCTTCTTATAAGTTAACAAAACTAACAGCCTTAAAAAATTAACTAGCAAACTTTTCTTGACGAATATTTCCTCTCATCAGTGAAATCTCTCTTTGGAGTTGGCTGCCAAATCTGGAAGAATTTCTTCGTAAGAAGAACAAGGTTAACCTATTTAATTATGATTATGATTATTTTTTTTTGTCTTTCACAAATACCAGCCCTCCAGAAATGTAGCAATGTATGTGTGTGATTTGCTGGTAAGTATAGAAGGCCATTTAAAAGATTATTGGACCTATGAAGAAAAATTATTTCAAGTTTTAATTTTATTTTTTAATTTTTTTTAAGATTTTATTTATTTCACAGAGAGAAACACAGCTAGAGAAGGGGAGTGAGAAAGGGAGGGAGAAGCAGGCTTCCTGCTGAGCAGGGAGCTCTATGCAGGGCTCCATGCAGGGCTTGATCCCAGGACTCAGGGATCATGACCTGAGCCAAAGGAAGATGCTTAACAACTGAGCCACCCAGGTGCCCCTCTAATTTTATTTTTTAAAGCCTCCTTTAATTCTTGGGCACAACCTACTGAACAGGTAAAATGAAACTAATGTATCCTGAATTTTCACCCGGTACAAAGGGCAGAATGTCATCATTCCCCATCTGTTACTCACGCTTCCTCACACCGTGTTGCCCTACTTCTGATTTAGCCCTCTCGACACTAAAAAAATGCACACCTCGTTCTTGTTCCTACATTCCTCCCAGCCAACACACACACACACACTCCCCTTTATGTTCATCATCCATCACCTCAGGGTCTTTGCCTGATAAGCTATTTGAAGCATTTTTCCCCCCAGTGGTACAATAGTTATCTTTGTCTATATTCCATATCTACCTCAGTCTATATCTCTCTATGTACATCTATCTGTCTCTGTCGAACATTAAACAGCCAAGAGGAACCAAGAGTATGACTTGCACACACCTCTGTAAGTTGTTAGAGGAATATTTTGGAAAATACTTTAATACCTTAAAAATGATAACCTTTAAGATTTGAAACAGCTAGATCCTCAGAATTATTGGACTTTTTTAAACAATGAAAGCAACCCCCAAATATAGAAAGGCCATGTTTAATTTAATCTGGAACTGTCTGATCTATTTATCTTTAGTACATGGTATGGGGAGAAAATGTCAGCACTTTCTGAATAAGCAGAACTGGCAGTTTGGCTCTGGCATTGGCAAATTTTAACAGGGATTTAAATTGCTGCATATTGATTTATTAGTTGCTGTTCAGCCAATTGCTAATATAAATGAAAAAGCTAAACAAACTGTACTATGGATCAATATACAGAGAAAATAGGTTTAAAGAAAGAAATAAGAAGGTAAGTTTAAGAAGAGCTATAATCAAATGTTCCAGGATTAAAATAGGTACAAAGGAATAAATAAATCTTCAAAAAGGGTTAATTTATGAAATGTAAAAAATTTTAGAAGCTAATTTCCAAGCATATGAAAAAAAAGGTGGATGAAAATAATTGGTTACCTCTATAATCTGTTAGAAGACATAATTGGAAGCAAGCAGAAAGGTAATTAAATATGACTAGATTTCTTTTTCCAGAAATGAGTGGTTCTTTGCCTTCAGTATGACTTTAGTTTCACTATTCTGTCATGTGGCTATCTGGCAAATTAAAAAAAAAAAAAAGCCCTAGAAAATTCACCAATTTTGAAAATCCTATAAAAGGGCATTAGTCTCTAGATTAAATTATTTTTTTGACATTTCAGGAAAATAGAAAATCAGAATAAGGTAATGGCAAAATAAAAATTAGAAACAGCTGTTGGTAGAAACCATTGGTACCCCCACTAATATTTGTTCTAAGCTAGAAGACTATGAGGTCCATGCACAGCATTTGGTGCAGAATGAGGCACCAGATGCAAACATTACTTGGAGAGGCGAATTAAATCATCAATCAATACAAAACACTATCTTTGCTTTTGGGGAGAAAACACATAATCTAATGTTGGCCAAAAAAGGAGTATCTTCGTGGCTTTTGATTTCATTTGGAATAGTATTTCCTCCCCAATTTCAACATTTTCACCAAACCATTAAGTTTTCTATTTGTTTGACTATAAAACAAAAATTACAACAGTATTTTATGATCTTTCAATAACAGAGGAAAAGTCTGGCCTCACCCTGGCTCTTTAGAATCAGAGAGTCCTGCCCACAAGAGTGCTAAGTATTATGTCTTTGTTCTTGGCTACATCCACAAACTTTCAGCCTTATCTGGTCTAATATTTTGCTTCTATACTGACTCAGTATTCCTGGCTCCTCAACTCTTACCTTTCTCTTGTCTATAGACACAAACTCCTACCTTGGACTTGATACTTAATGTTGCTCCTCTGAATCTAAACTTAGCCTCTCAATTTTATGTTTTATTTGCCACCTCTACTCAGGAAAGAGCTGGCCACTCCCATTATGAATCCATAACGATCAAGTTCATTTGCTCCAGCTCTGAGTAAGTCAACAGAATGGAAGAGGTCGTTTTCTTTTTCATTTCTTTGAAGCAAGCACTTTTATCAGTTTCTCCTCTATCTGCTAAATTGTGCCTTCATTCAAGCAGTAGGCATGCTTCTAAAATAGACCCCAACAATCCCTGCTCTCTGACATTCATTACCCTCCCTCCTAACCTCCCCAGGATGGGCCCAATCTAGTGACTTGTTTCTAATGAATTAAGTAACACAAACATGATGGGATACCACTTCTGAGATCAGGTTACAAAGATTCTGACTTCCATCTTCTACTCTCTCCCATGCTGATTTTAACAAAGGAAAATGCCATGTTGCAGAGGCCCATGTGACAAAGAACTGGCAGTGGCCTCCAGCTAATGGTAAGCTAGGAAATGAGGCCTTCAATCTAATAGCCCTCAAGGATTGGAATCCTGTCAACAGCCACTGGGTAAGCTTGGAAGCACAGCCTGCCTGCCCCCAAAACGATCCCGATTTGTAGCCTTGTGAGAGACCCTGAAGCAGAAAATACAGTTAAGTTTTGCCTGGATTCCTGTAGCATAGAGACTGTTATTTTAAGTGATTAATTTTGGGATAATTTGTTGCACAGCAGCAGTTCACTAATACAGGCTATAACAATTCTTTTGCATCAGTGAAGGGATTTGAGGTCTATAGATCCAACTGCCTAATATAAGAACTTGGAATTATACTGCATATGTGGTGAGCATAGCATAACATATAGAGTTAAATCACTATATTGTACACCCGAAACCAATGTAACTGTGTCAACTATACTCAAAATAAATAAATAAATACTTGAAACTTTAATGAAGAGAAAATAATTTAAAATATTCATGTGCAGAGGCACCTGGGTCGCTCAGTCAGTCAAGTGTCTGACTCTTGATTTGGGTTCAGGTCATGATCTCAGAGTCATGAGATCAAGTCCTGAGTCAGGTTCCATACTTAGGATTCTCTCTCTCCCTCTCCCTCTGCTCCTTCCTGTCCCACACCCCCTGTTCATGCTCTCTCTCTGTAAAAAAAAAGTTCATGTTGCATCTTTCTATACTTGAAGACAATGCATCAGGTAAGAGAATGAAAGAAATGAAGTTAATTTAAAAGGTCTTCTTGAAGGCATAAATGGAGTTATTCCATTCTGCATACTGTCAAGGATGATCTTCGATGTCATCTGGTCTAACTGACTAACATGCAACATCCATTTTATTAACTCAAAAATGTAAGAAATATGTGTGATAATCTCATTTTATAGTCTCTAGTTGCATCAGACTTAGCTTCTCAACCTATCATGTCATGTGGTAGGAAAAATTTTAAGATGGCCCCCAAAACATCCACACCCTGAGTACAGATACTCTGTTTAATTCCTCTCCCCTTGAATGTTGTGTATATGATGGGATATAATTCTAATAATTATGTTCTAGTATACAGAAAGGAAAAATTTCCCGGATTAATCAGTTGGTTTTGAGTTAAGCAAAGGGAGATTATCCTATCCTGGGTAGGCCTGACCTAAGCAGGTAAACTCATAAAACAGAGACAACAAGCAGCAAGAGGGTTCTGTCTATTTTAGAAAAGCAAAATGCAGTGTTATAGAGAGGGTCATATGGTTGTTGATGGGATTAATACCAAAGTGATATGAAACTTACTTTAAGTTGAAAACATCAATAATCAGCAGCCACAAACAGAAACATTTATCTAATTTTAAGCAGAGCTTCTGAAATACAGCTGCTATTGACCTGTCTCCCAGGGAGTTTCTTGACTGGGAAAAGATTGACCCTGAGCACTAGGAAGTGTAAACTCAGCTGCTTTTTATAACCTTCCACACTGTCCTACTGAAGCCCTGTCTGCCTCCCTTTGGCTAAGTTTAACATACAAGACTTTTCTTCCTATTCGGTGGGTTACTCATCTCTGAGTGATCCCATAGGTACACTGTGCATGCACAAATAAACCTTAACTTTTCTCCTGTTAATCTATCACCAATTAACTTTCAGACTGCCAATCACAGGACCCAAGTTGGGAGAGGAAAAGTTTTTCTCCCAACCCTGTGGAATAGTGGGCAATTGGAGCCTGAGGACCAAACCTGCAAGAGGAGCCTCAGCCTTGATTGATGAGATAACAGCCATGGCCAACACTTTCATATTTCAGTCTGGTGCAGTCTGGCTTTCAGATTAAAGTTAATTGGGTAATGCTATACAAAGTGGGTATTGGAAGATGAGCCTCAAATTCAGTCATGAACTCCCCATTTAACACTGGTGGGTTATCAGATTGTCTTTCTGGCCTTGGGTTTTCCAGTTTGCCAAATTAAAATGCTCTCCACACCTATTCCACGAGATTCTTACAAAGAATAAATGAAACCATGTTTATAAAAGTTCCATAAAAGAACTAGAAACCTTAAATTACTGTTATTTTCTTAGGGTGGCATACCTAGTCGCAAAACACAGATTCACTTGTGACCAAGAAAACATTACCTAGGTTAGTATACACTGGGACGGCTGTGTACATTCATGCAGGAGGGAAGAAGATAAATGAAATTATTTAAATTGTAGGACTTAGGTTTGTAACTATTTCTTGAAGACAAGATTCTTCTCTACCAGTTGTCTAAGATTTTAGCAGATACTGAACAATCAAATTTACCCCATTCCTTGTAGTTTTGAACAGCAACTAAATATTACATTCTGCCATTTTCTTATACTAAATACTAACCCTCTCACATTCAGTGTCTTCCTGTTGTTATCTATACAAGTTCTCTGGGATGCACTTCTGGTTGGTCTCTTGATTTTACCATGTTCCATTTCAAATTCTACAAAATTATTGATTTAATAAACATCAAAGAGAATGTATCAAGTCAATTTCATCTGTGAACCTTCAAACAGGAGGCTAGGGTTGGATGTGCCCAAGCACGTGCAGTTCCAGTATCTCTATCCTGACCTTAGACTTCAGGTTCTGACTCCATCAGAAGAACCACTCCCCTCCTTGCTCTGCAGAGCGCTGAGCTTGCTTGGAAGTTTATCAATGGCATGCCATGTTTCCCTCTCCCGGACTATTTTATTCCTATCGTTTGGCACAGTGCTGACGTTTTCAAGACTCCTGCTGTCTGGCAACAGGTTTCTTGCATATTTGACACTTTGATACCTTTTATGATAATAGGACCAATACCCCAGGAATGGGGAAGCATATGTACCCTCCACCTGTGAACCAAAAGAAAACTTGCTGGATGAGGAACTGAAAGGATAGATTTCATTTTTGAGGCCCTTTCCAAGGGTGAAGATAGGCAGGTGGCACAATCTCCACTTTCCATGGGAAGAGATGCAGTTCCAGAGTGAGGTTCACCCTCTTGTCTTCCCTTTGTGAAATTATTTTTTTAAGGATTTTATTTATGTAAGAGAGAGAGAGAGAGTGAGCACATAGTAGTGCAGAAGTGGGGAGGGGGTAGAGGGAGAGGGAGAAGCAAGCTCTCCAAGGAGCAGGAAGCCCAAATCAGGGCTTGATCCTAAGACCCTGGGATCATGACTTAAGCTGAAGGCAGACACTTAACCAACTGAGCCACCCAGGTGCCCCTCTTTGTCAAATGCTTTACCTAGTCTTCTTTTATGACCCACATGTATTCCCTTCTCTGTGGCAAAGAATTTTTTCACTCATGGTGTCTTTCCTTTCTCCTGAATGTGTAGTCCTTTAGGTCTGCAGTCCCCCCCTCATCAGCTAGGAACTATTATTAGATGTTGTTATTAACACTTATCATGTTCATAAATATTTTCTCTTTGTATCTGGCTCTCCACATGCAAACCCTCCTCCCTACACACACACATATGCACACATTATAAGCAGATTATAAGCTTCCTAAAAAGAAGAAGAAAAGAAAAAACTTCATGCCTTACTACAATTCCATGTCCAGTACTGTACCCAGTTTTATGAATATGAAATTATTTAAAGTCAATGGCTCAAAATCATTCACACAGGATAAGCTGTAAAGATGAAATAACTACTTCTAGTAATCATTTTTACATATTAGGCCATTTTTCTTTACCATTTCTCCTCAAATTTCTCAGGAGATTAGTGTACACAGCCTGGCTCTCTTTCCCCAACTTTGGTTCCATCTCTCATCCACTGTGATCAGACTATCACTGTTGCCACTCGTTTCAATCCTCTGTGAAATATTATTGATGACGACAACAGAAAACCTGTGAGCCACTTCTGTGAACTCATTCCAAAGTCCTCCCACAGACCTCAGCAGGCATTCAGCTAATGGTTGTAACTCAGCAACAATTCATTGTTGGATAAGCAAATGAGTGAATCCTGCTCAGCCTTTCTGGAACATTTGACACTGCTATGTTCCCTTCTTGCAATCTTTTCCTCCTTTGGCTTTTGGGACATGGCTCTTGCCTAGTTTTTCTATACGCTCTGTGATTGTCTTTTTCTCAGTCTCCTTGGAGACCTTTTGTTCTTCTCCCAGTTCCTAAATGAGAATGTTAACCAAAGCCCTATTCAAGACTTCCAGTGGCTCCATGCTTTTTGCTAAAATAATCTCATCCACTTCTTTGGCCCCATGCCTTTAATAGACGGACTGTGAACTGATACCATTTCATCTGACTTGTGTTCCATACCCTGTCTACCAAGCACACAACTGAACTTGATCATTTCATGGGAATCTTAAACTTAAAATGTTCCAGGTGAATCTTAGCATCTTCCTCTGCCAACTGCTCCTTTTCATGTGCCCTAACACACTTAATTATCTTATAATCCTTCTATCTCATCCTTGGGTTTATCTTCAATTCTCTTCTGCATCTCAAACCCCACATTTAATCGGTCTTACAGTCCCATTGTATTGACCTTTAAATCTTCTCTCAGATATGCTTTCTTCTTTTCTGTTCCAGTGGGCTGGTTTCCTTTTGAGACCACTAAAATAGACTGCAGGTACTATTCCCTTCATCCCCGCCATCACCATCCCACCCTCCTCAAAGGTTTTACCTTGTCTTGGCCTCTAGGATGGATTTAATCTTAGAGAAAAGATATAACTGATCCCAGTAAATACACTGATATTCATCAATAAGTTCCTCTTGCTTTCTGCCCTGTTTTTATTAACAGGAATTTTGACTTGGTAACTTATATCTAAGTGTCCAGCTCTTTAAGGGGAATTATCTGCTTTTACAACCCCCTGCCTCCCCTATGAGACTGAAATCTCATCCCTAGATGCTACGGCGGTACCTGGAACCTGGTTATCTGCTGAATCTGTCTGCCTATTGGTATTCCTTTAATATCCTTCAATGCTGTCTCCAGAGTACTCATTAGCCAGCTCCGATCCCTAATACTTTATACTAATCCCTAAACACAACATTTTGTGTGGACCCTGATGTGGAGAGACCACAAACCTGACCGGTGGCATATGGACATCAGCACATGATCCTCTCGGCAGATACACGGTAATGCCCATCCCTGATAGTACCTCAAATAAATAAAATGCACTCATGGTTTCTAACTGTAATGGAGGAGAGAAAATACCCATATTATAAAAACAATATGAATTCTCAAGTCACTTTTACTCGATTTGGAAGTCAAGCAGTTCTTTCCACTGTAAATATGTGATGCTCAATCTGACAGAAAATATTAAAATTAATTAGTTGTTCTTACTTGACAATTTATAATTAATCCCATTAATTTTTGTTTACCCCATTAATTAAACTGATCAATTACTGGGAATTTTTTGGAGACAAAGACCAAACCTTGAAGAACAAGATCACTTCTTATTCCTAGCACATAATCCTGCCTCAGTCCCCCAGCGCATCATCAGGTCTTTGTGGACAATACAAGAGATTTTGCATCATCAGAGATAATGGGCAACATGTATCAGAAACCAAAACACTTCTAGAATTGAACAGATGATTAAAAACCACACACTGGTAATACATATACTTGACAAAATAAATGTATAGAAAATAAATTTCAAATAATAAATCTGACATATCTTGCAGAACACTAAGATGAAACCTTTCATAAGAGAGTGATCAAAATAGTCATGCTATGATTTATCTTTGGCTAAATCTGTATCTTTTGTATTGTATAAACGCCTTCCCCCGCCAGCACACCTCAGAAACGGTGAGCTGAAGTAAAGGAGGTTGTTTTCCTCCCTTAGGTCTTTTGATCCAGGATCCCAGATGCCCAATTTGAGAAGCCCTATTACACTGATGCTTCCCAGGGGTACAGAAGCTCAATATTCATCACAATTTCTTTGAACTTGAGGGCTGTTTCCTTAAACCGATAGATAAACCCGCAGCGAAGAGCTTAAGAGCAGCAGTGTTCCAGTCAAGAGGCGGGAAAAACAGCTTGTTCAAATTGCCACCTTTGGTGAAACTATTAAACCTGCTCCTCATATGAATTTCTTTTTAAGGACTATCAATAGGGTTGCCAGAAAAATAATTAAAAGAGACCCTGAGAAATAGAGAAGTTTGAGATTACTGTCTAAGCCAGCCCAGGCATGCAGTCTCCCTTTCCGCCGCATCCATCTGGGCCCTTCTTGTCAGCAGCTGGTCACATGGAATCAAGCTCCAAACTTTTGCGGTGTAGACCACGCTGCTGAGCAAGCACTGAGAGCATCACGACCTTTGGAGCGTAGCTACGCAGCATCAGTGAGAGCAGCTTCCACAAAAGAAAGGTCCTGAGACCAGAAAGAATCTATAGCCTAGATTTAAAGATGTAAGAAATAAATCAGTAGATCAGGAATATTTTCCAGGTAATTCGAAAGAGCAATAGATCATCTGCTTTCCTAGAGACTCAACCAGCAGTGATTTTGACCCCAGAGATATTTGACCACATGTAGAAATACTTTGCATTGTTACAAGGGAAGGGAGCCACTACTGGCATCTCATGGGTAGAAGGTCCAAACACTGCTGCACATCCTACAAGGTACCATGTGCTCCCACAACAAAGAATCAACCTACCCTCAATGCCAGTAGCAACAAGGTTGAGAAAGTCTATGTTAGTGGTAAGCACACTGGCAGATGGGGTGATTTCCAGAGGTAGAAACCAAACACTCCCAATGTCCCTGCTTCATCTATAATGCCCACACTTCCCCACACCTGTAACTCTCTTACACAACCCTCACTGTGCCATTCTACTTTGAAGCTGTCTAAATACAGCTGTCACACATGAGTCATTGCTTCTGAGTTCATTTAAAACCCCACAGAGGGGCACCTAGGTGGTTTAGTCGTTGGATGTCTGCCTTTGGCTCAGGTTGTGATCATGGGGTCCTGGGATCGGATAGAGCCCTGCATTGGGTTCCCTGGGTTCCCTGCTCAGCAGGAGGCCTATTTTCCCCCTCTCTCACTCCCCCTGCTTGTGTTCCCTCTCTAGCTGTGTTTCTCTGTCAAATAAATGAATAAAATCTTAAAAAAAAAAAACAAAAACAGAATATGTGGCTTCCACACTTATTTCTAATAATCTGTAGATTTTTATCTCAAAATTTCTTTCAATGGTTATGACAAGTTCTCAAGGTAATCAGTAGCTCTTTTGGGCTAAGACCATGCAGACAGGTCCCTTTTACTTGACAATCTCTGTCTCTACTCCAGAAGCTTCTGTGTGGCACGAGGGTTATGGGGACAAGATTTGTCTAGCTTCCACTTAATGGGTTAAATAAATCAAGCACCAACTGTGAACAAGACAGTATGAAAGTTCTATGTATGGCTGTGAAGGGGGGTAGGGTTGGAGAAATGCAATAACAGTGCTTAACTAAGTCAAAAAAGGGAGAATGGTTTCCCTCTATTTCTTTTTTTTAGAGTATGTTTTTCAAGTTTTTATTTAAATTCTAGTTAGTTAATATACACTGTAATATTAGTTTCAGGTATAGAATTCAGTGATTCAAAATTTACATACAACACCTGGTGCCCATCACAAAAAGTGCCCTCCTCAATCCCCATCACCTATTTAGTCCATCCCTCTCTCACTTCCCCTCTGGTAACTACCGGTTTGTTCTCCATAGGTAAGAGTCTGTTTCTTGGTTTTTCTTTCTTTCTTTCCCCCTCTATGTTCATTTGTTTTGTTTCTCAAATTCCACATATGAGTGAAATCATGTGGTATTTGTATTTCTCTGACTTATTTCACTGAGCATAATACTTTCTAGCTCCAAACATGTCATTGCAAATGGCAAGATTTCATTCCTTTTTATGGCTCAATAATATTCCATTCTCTCTCTCTCTCTTTCTCTCCATATATATATATATATATATATATATATATATATATATATCACATCTTCTTTACCCATCCCTCTATCTTATGCTTCATCTTGTGCTCTGCCAGGCCAAGCTTTTGTTAGAGATTTATTACCTACTAGATGCCAAACATTGGTTCAGGGATATGGAAATAAAATAGTACAAGACTCATCTTGGTTCTTCCCTTGTGGAGTTCAAATCATAGTGAGCAGAAGTAGACCAGGAAAGTCACCATTATGATAAAGTATGATAAATGCCATGATAAACTGCACATGATACCTTCTGATAAAACCATAGGTAAGTCCCGAGGTCAACATGAACTTTTAGAATAATTAATAGTCAATGCTAAAGGGTCAGAACAAAACCCCAAACAACTGCCATCATTAAGGCTATGCTTTTTCAATGTCAAAATGCATAGCGATCACTTAGATATCTTGCGATTATATGATTATGTTGGTTTGGGAGGGGGCCTGAGACTCTGCATTTCTAACGAGCTCCCAAGTATTAGCAATGTTGTTTCAAGGACAACACTTTGAACAAGGTTTTAAGGTAATATTGGCCTCTTTTCGATCAACAACTGCTGTTAAACTGCCTTCTCTTTCCATTTTTCTATGCTTCTTCATTCCCAAGTACCCTTATCTTCACACACACGCATGCACATGCACACACACACGCACACACACACACACACACTCTCACACGACTGCAGACACTTCTGCTTGTGTGCTTTCGAAGTTTGGAGAGATGCCATGATGCCTGTGTTGTGGGTTCTTGATTGAACACTTTGCTGTCTCACAAAGAAGAAAATCTGAATTAAACTTTTTAGTAATAAAAAATTATTGATAATTTTTACAATAAGACATATTTTGATAAATTTTCTGAGATCATTTGCTTATTAATACTCATATGAACATTGGAAATCAGTCTGACATCTTAATTAATAACAAAACACAAGTTCCTGACCATAAGAAAAAGGCAAGAACAGATCTGAGTCTCGCTCCTCTTATCCTCGAGGCCACCAAGCTGCAATTTCTTCAAATGTCTGTATTTCCAGATTCTTTTTTTTTTAAAGATTTTATTTATTTGTTTGACAGAGAGAAACACAGCTAGAGAGGGAACACAAGCAGGGGGAGTAAGAGAGGGAGAAGCTGGCTTCCCGCTGAGCAGGGAGCCCGATGCGGGACTCGATCCCAGGACTCGATCCCAGGACTCTGGGATCATGACCCGAGCGGCAGGCAGATGCTTAATGACTGAGCCACCCAGGGGCCCCTGTATTTCCAGATTCTTAATGGCCACTCGGCCAGATGCTATGACTCAGGGAAATGGATGAATCAAGGATGACTAAATAAGAAAGATGAGAGGTGGCGTCCATGAAAGAAATGGAGCAAAGATTAGGAGGAAAAACAGTATATTTTGTTGATCGTCTTGGCCTTGCTTATTTTAGCAGACTCTAAAGGGGAACTCATACATCCATTGGCAAATAATCTGGGACGGAACCAGAAAAAAGTCATGTTCCTTTTGGCAATCTGCTCTGCTTTGGCCCCTAAAGGGCCTGGACAGCTCAAGAAGGACCAGACATCCTGGACCTGAGAGGGACATGCTTAACTTAAGAGGCAACAAGAAAATCTGTTTTGCACAGCCCACTGCATGGTTCTTTCCCCGTTCACTGCCCTCTAAGATGCTCCATGAAGTCGAAAGACATTGGGCTGCCCGGGGTCTTTAGTACTATGTAGCCCAGGGTCCCATGGCCACTCAAGATGTGTCACTCTCCTTTTGCTAGCTGGGCCCAATATCCTAATCTGTAAATAGGACTGATAGTACCATCTACAAACAAAGTTTATAAAGTAAATGATAAGTACCAAACAATGATCACAGAAAAAATTCAAAAAATGTTAGCTTTTATTATCAATATTAGCTATTATTTCTACATTAACTCTGAGCACCAACTGCTTAGCACAGAGCAGATTCTCACCAACCATAGGCTGAATAAATGAATGAATGAGAACTGTATCAAAAAGTTATAACCTGGGGCGCCTGGGTGGCTCAGTTGGTTAAGCGACTGCCTTCGGCTCAGGTCATGATCCCAGAGACCCAGGATGGAGTCCCACATCGGGCTCCCTGCTCGGCAGGAAGCCTGCTTCTCTCTCTCTTACTCCCCCTGCTTGTGTTCCCTCTCTAGCTGTGTTTCTCTCTGTCAAATAAATAAATAAATCTTTAAAAAAAAAGTTATAACCAGTATGGCTATCATAAGTTCTTAGAACTACTCCATGAAAATATTGCCACAGCATCTAAGGGTGCTATAGAAAGATGAGTGTGTTTTAAATTCCTCTCTCTTTTTGATTTCCTGGACCATGAGTCTCTTTTCCTGTACTAGATGCAACAATGCCAACACTGGCCTTTTCTGGAAGGCTGTGCTCCTTATGAATAACATCATTCCAGATTCTTACAAGTGCAGGTCCTCCTCCTGATATTCAGAGCCATAACCCTCAGCTTTCCCTCAGTCTGCACCACCTGGAGGGCAGCTTGTTCCATGACCACCTCTTCCCCCAGGAGTTTTATCCTTGGGACAGGTACCCAGAACTGAGGAGCCACTGAAGGAGAAGCTAAGAAAATTCAGCCACACTCTGGTAACTTGCATCCCAAGGGTGAAGAAGTGGGGAAGGGAGAGGTGGCTGCTGGACACTCAACCTAGTCTTGCCCACTCCTCTTTAGGAGCTGGTTGTTTAAGATGCCGATGTGTTTTTAATGCCACCTTGTCCACTGGTTTCTTCACTAGAACTTCCCTCTACTTGCAGGTTCCAGAGTTGGGGGCAGCCCTGAATGTCTGGTAGCCCTGGAGCATCCCTGGCTCCCTGGGCAGATAGAATGAATGGCCCAGGGAAAGGGAGGGGACAGAGTACATAAAACCCAATCCCTAGCACTAAAACCAACTACTCTGAATGAAAAGAATCTCTGTTGTGTTTTCCTTCTAAGAAGAAAACAAATATGAAACATGGCAAATAAACAGTCCAATTATTATATTCTCTTAGATTTGAGAGCCAGAAGGCCTCTGAAGCCTGTTTAGCTTTGTTCTTGCATATCTTGCACTACTGGTTTTCCTTTTATGAATAATGAAAAACTGAAATAACACATTACCCTTAATCATGTTTGTGCTACAGAAAGAACATCTCCTTGATATTTAAGCCTTTGATTCTATGATGCCCTCACAAAACATCACTTTTTGCCAACAGCTGGATCTTTTCTTATCAAAGAAGTGTTTGAGGCTTGGGGATTTTTTTTCCTTTGGTCCTCCTTCCAATCTCCTTTGCGCTTCCTCCAGCTTCAGGATTTGAAATCTGTGTATGGAGAGAACCACACACCTCCTCCTGCTTTCCAAACTCATGACAGAGCTCAGATGATAAGATAAGATGAATGCTATCTCTACATCTCACGCACACATACAGACTGGTTGCTAAAAACTAGAATATGGGTGCCAACATTAAAGCTAAGAAGATTCTGAATAGCATCACCTTACTGCTACATGATATTTTGTCTCATAAATCCAAGAACACACACACATGCTATATCCAATACAAATATTCCCAAACCACTTCACCCCACTTCCTCCTCTATACCCCAGCATACATGTGGTATTTTTATTGGCTACAAAGCAAATGTGACAGCATTAAAAGATAGTTTAAAAAATACATGATATACAATTTTCCTACCTTAACGGAGCTACGCTAGAGAAAACCACCCATTTACCCGCATATCCTCTTAGTATGCATGCATCCACATTCCTAGGTTATATAGTTCCATCAGTGTGCCAAACACATTAGCTTATTATCATCAAAGTTTTTCTGTAGTCTTTCCCATCATTATGACATAGTCTTCAAACATTGTTTAAATGACTGCATTACATTGCATGCTCTAACATATATTTTAATAATTCCTCTATTAGCATGCATTTCTGAATTTCCTCTTCTATAAATTATTCTGAAGGGAACTGCCTCCTATTTTTTTTTTTACAATAAGTTCTCAGAAAGTCAGTAGTCTCATTGTGTGTGTGTGTGTGTGTGTGTGTGTGTGTGTGACTTAACACACTCTTTCCTCCTCCTCTACTTTATTCTTCCTGTCCCTCCCAGAGTTGTGGCACTCCCTTCAGAGAAGGAAGGGACCCCAAAAGCTCACTGTGGCAGTCATGGGAGCTGTGAGTGGGGAAAACTACAGCTCTTCCGCTGCTCGCTCCCGCTATCACCACGTTCTGATCTCATTCCTTTCTCTGTCTGCTTCCCAAAGACACATATTTCTTGTTTCTGCCTCCATGCTTCACATCTTGATTCCTTCATTTATCTTCCATTTTTGCTAGTCCTTACTTCCAGTGTCTAGTTACTCAAAGTCTTACCTCAAAGTTCCCACACTTGGACATGTGCTGTGTAGAACACATGCAGAAACAAGCACATCTCAACCAATTCTTTTACTTCTGAAGGAAATTTTTTTTTAAAGCCTTTTTATTGTACCAGACTATTTGTGTTGTCTTTGGGTAGGAACAGTTCAGATTGGATTTAAATTGTGGTCAAATGTGCACTCCATGTTCTTATTCACTTTTGGAGGGTTTCCTCAGGAAAAAAGACATAAGAATAGATGGAGTGATTTCCCCACTCCAACCAGTCATTTCTAATGATCCTAGGCTGAGATGAAAACAACAGAAACATAATCATAATAACCCTGTCATTTATTGAACTATGCTTGTTAGATGTTTAATTTGGGAGTTAACATTCAACCACACAGGACTGCAAATAATTAAAAAACAGCTCCCTAGTTAAAAGTTATTTATTTTTATACAAGCCAAGCAAATACTTTGCTACTGAATGAGCCCAGTATTAGATCATGAAAGTCATAAATTTTCTGGAACATACGGAAGGGATTGCTATAAACTGACTCAATCTCAGTGTCAGGAGAGGCAAAACAAGAGAAAACATGAGGGCCACTTTGTTTTCACATTTAACTTGAGAGAGTCTATTCAAATCAAGTCAGTAAACACATACTGAATACCTGCAATATGAAAGGAAAGGTGCTAAGCACCACGAGAAATGTAAAAATATTATCAGGCACAACCTGCTTCTAATAAACTCAAGTAAATGGTTTTTAAAACAATGGTCCCTGCCTTTAAGAAATTTTAAGTGAAAAGTTCTACAGAATGCTGCTGAAGAGACTTCTTTTACTTGCCATTATTCATTTCTAATAGTCAGTGTATTTGAATTATGGTGGATTGGCTTAGCCAAATTAGCTTCTTGGCAATGAAAGTTTTTTTATTTTCATAATTAGATTATGCAATGGTCATCTTGCCTGTGAAATGGGAGAATGTTTTTCAAACTTCCAGGATGAGTAGTCTTTGTCAGTAGAAGGTCTTGCTCCTGTAGCCTGCTGCAGAATGAGGTAAACCAGATATTTTTAAAAGTCTTCCACTATAAAATAAATACGTGTAGATACATTTTTAAAATATTTTATTTAGAAAATGTACAGCTGAAGCAGTAAGAAAATAAAGAAAATCCCCAATGATCAAAACCGAACTAAAGAGCAGACAGAAACCAATAGGGTAAAGCCAGCCCTGAAGCCTTGGATGTCAGAAGGACATTCAGTGATTTAAACAACCCTAAGGCTTTGGGTTTTTGCAGGTACACAGCAGAAAACCTGGGCCATGTTCACATAAAGCTAAAATCCTCTAAGGCTAAAAGTATAGCTCTCTATCTTCAATGAAAGTCAGGCTTCCCTACACCAAGGGATTTGGGAAAGCAAGTGTCCGTCTTGTCCTTGGTTGCGGTAGTGGGTGGAGAGAGGAAGTAGAGATGGGTTGTGTGACAAGAGGGAGTAAGAATTATCTTGGTGGGAAAATAAGTAGTAAGTAAATGGGGAGGCTGTACCATGGACTTCAATTGTATTGATGATATTGTATTTTTTAACTTATATGATATGATGTTGATAATATGATATGACGATGATTGATATATTATCCTTACATCAGTGTATATGTCTTTATATAAATGAACCAAGGGAAAAAAGCAAGTCAACTATAACAAATAAAATAAAAGAGAATTATTTTCAGATTAAAAAACATTTAAGGTAGAGCTAACAAAAGACAATTAAAATTAGAACTCTAGCCTCTCGACTCCGAATTTTCTGCGGGTTTTTTTTTTTTTTTTTTGAAAAAAGAATTTTTAAATTCAAGAAATCCTAGAAGTTTTATATTTTATTGTTGGATGTAGCTGAGTAAATCAAGAATAAATCATTTCTTAAAGCTGTCTTCTAAGGTTGACCAACACTATGTGGGCTCTTTGGAATAATTCCAAATAGGCTTTCTCCTTGGTACAGCCTTGAGTACAACATCCAAATTAGATCTGGATTAGAAAACCCACCAACAAATGGTATTTTGGTGTAGGGCAGAGTTTACTGACAAATCCATATGTTTCCTTTGGCCAGTCAGTTCACAGTGACCTTGCCCATTTCTGAATTCATAGAATGCTTATTATGTACCCTAATCACTTGGATACTTTGCTCTATTCTGCATTTTAGAGATTTATAGATTACCTCTTTAATGAGATCTGAAGCTCCTAAAGAAAGATTTACTTTCCAGGCTCCATCATTGCCAAACATTTGAGGTTGACTAGTCCTGTGAAGCAGCTTGCCCCAAATCAAACAACACACATCTGTCAGAGTCTCAACAGAAAACAGATGGCACAATCCTATTAGGATAATTCAGGAAAAGTTTATCATTGATGGGACCATGTGAATGGGGCATAGAGAAAACCACAGACTATAATGTAGTGTCTCAGGCTAGGAATAGTTGAAGACTTTGCTATTATTGCTGTGCAGCAAAGGATAAAGATGAAGAACACTACCAAAAACTGGTGGAAGAGGGCTCCAGTGAGGGCTCCTTGGGTGGGATCTCTAGTGAAGGGATTCACCCATCCCCAAGCAAGCTCAGAATGGGGTCTAAAGCAATAAATACCCCCAACCCCAAAATCACTTTCCTATATCCACTCAAGTTACCTCCATTAGTCAAACCAGTGAGATCATGAGAACACAGGAGGCCACTGACGAATTCCGTAATAGTCAGGAGCCAAGGACAAGTGAATGGGTAGAGAGATCTGAAGGAAAAAACAGTATGTAGGACGTATAGCTTTGGTTGGAGTAGTTCTTCTAACTCAGTCCACTACCAACTAGAACAAAATTCTTCTCACATTATGCTTAACAACTTTGTGTTTGACTGAATTGAATAAAAATTGTGAAGGAAGCTCTGTGCACATAAGGTTGAGTCAGAGCCCAGTGAGGGTGGGTCTCAGACCATCTCCCACTTTCAGAATTAGAATCAGATCCAAGAACTGTACTCAGAAGCAGATGGGAAGCCAGCGTAGTGCTCAGGGACAAGTGAGGAGAATGTTCCAAACAAGATCCATTCAGCATCCCCTTTTGCTAAACAGTGACACAACCCAACATATGGCGGGCCGGACACTCTGTGAAGCATGGGACCATAGCCAAAGACAGATCTGGTGGGATTTGAAAGACACATGCTAATTTTCAGGATTTGAGTTAACTCTGTGAGGTGTCTTCCTATGTGAGAAGGTATCTGGCAAGAGGAAGAAGTTCAGGAACTGCTGGTGTCCTTTTGCCCAAATCAAACACCTCTACCCCAGTCAGAGGCAGAACTGAACACTGGAAGACAGAAAGATACTCAACGTTTATTTGTGGGCTTGAAGGCAGCTCTCCTCGAAGTCTGCTACAGCAGAGTCCCAGGAATAACAATTAATCCTATATGAACAAAGAACATTTCCCAGGGCCAATCATCAGACTGAGAACACTGATAGGCAGAGATATAATGAGAACAATGATGGGGACATTTCAGGATGACTGAGTAGATGTCTACTAGACCTCTCTCTCTCCTCTTCTCAAATGTAGTTAACAATAATGGTGCCCATTAGTCCTTTGTAGACATTCCTTGCTGGGCTATTATGATAATTAAATGAAACAATGAAATAGCACTTTGTAAAATGTAGGGCTCTCTGCATATGGCAATTGTTATTATTATCCACTGTGGGATGCCTAATGGTTCCAGGAAGGAATACCCATTTCTACACCTTAAGTTGGCCACTATTCTCAAAGATCATCCTATTATTGGGGCTTACATTACAAAGAGTTTCCCCATTGCAGTTGGTTGATGGAATATGTCTTCTTAGGAGCCTCAGCTGAATTCATGGGTCATCTTCCTTCTCTTTCTGCTCCAGGAACTAATAGCTAGAAGCCAATGATGACACTTGGCTTGATACCACGAAAGGGATTCAGAGTCCTATTTGATCAGACTGTGAAAAAGTACTTTCTTCCTCTTGTTCTAAGCTAGCAAAGCAAGGAGACAGAGCTGGTGACTGAAGAATCAACACAAGAGGGCAATCAGGCCTCTCAGAAATCCTTGGAGAAATCCCAAGGGAAGAAAAAAAAAATCCCATAACAGAGTAACACATTAATATTAACTACTCTCTGATCAGCAGCTAATTGTTGCAAATGAGCTTACTGACCTTTCCCCTGACAATTAGGAGAGCTCTGTCATCACAAAGCTGTCAGGCCATGACACAGATCGGTGCTGCACACGTTGTGGTGACTGGACTCCCGTGGGAAAGCCATGGACACCAGGGCAAGGTGGCTGGGGAAACCCGCTTACCATCGAGCCGGATCTGGTACGCATGTCCGACTGGCTGAACAGACCGAGCAGGTGTTTGGAGCCTAGGATATGTGGGTTAGAGAAGAGAAGATACCCCAGGTGTTCATCTCATTACTTACTAACAGTTTGTAATTATCTATGTACTGGTGTTTGGAATTCAAATGACATATTAAGGTGTCCAAACTTAAGTCCTATCAAATAATCAGACAACAAATATAATTGCTTCTTCATTATTAGGGGAAAAAATTTGTCCAGGGTGGCTTGGTATAGTCTTTTCCAATTGCAATATGGGTACATGGCAGTATGGTGTTACAGAAGCCAATGCATAAGCATGGCAAATGTTTCTAGAATATCAATTTTGCATAAACATTTTTAAAGATTTTATTTATTTATTATTTATTTGAGAGAGTGCATATTCATGCAAGTGGGGGGAAGAGCAGAGGGGGAGGGAGAGAAAAAGGGGAAGAATCTTAAGCAGACTGCTCTGAGGACTGAGTACAGAGTGCAGAGCCCCATGCTGGGCTCGATCTCAGGACCCTGAGATAATGACGTGAGCCAAAACCAAGAGCTGCATGCTTAACTGACTGATTGAGTCACTCAGGCACACCCAGTTTTACCTGATATTTTAAAGAGAATGAGATTATTTTCATCAAATACACACTAACACCCTCCTCCCCAAGGAATTTGCTTTAGTTTTTAAGATAAAACATGAGGTTTCAAAGACTTTCTCTCTTGTGGCAGGCTACTCTGAACAAGCCACACGGCCTCCTTCCCACTCCTGTTTGGGGGCTTCTAGTCACAAAAAGTCATTAGAAATATTTAGGTGAAAAATTCCAAGGAATTCTGGTGATGTGTAGCCCTGTGTGAAAACAGAGGGACAAACAGCAGAAAGAACCCTTACAGTCTTTTGTAAACCTAGAAGTTGAAGACAAAATAATACATTAAAGTCATATTAATTTTTTGGTAAACTTTACTTAATATTTGACATATGCCTGGCAATATCCTACCTAGACACTGAGCCAAACACAAAGTGGAACATTTCACTCGCCTCATTCACAACTCCTCCAGTTTATAAATTAGACTAGATCAAGAGTTCCTAAGGTAGAAGCAATATCTTCTTGTTCCTTCTCTTCTTCCTGCCGTACCCCCCTCTCTACACCTTCCACCCCAGCTTCCAACTGAAAACACATTTCTTTATAAATTATCTGAGCCATTTGTTATTCCAACAGTGATACCGAATCATTCATCTTTTTTGAAAGAGTATGATTCTCAAATATTTTGTCATTTCCTAAAATTCACAATGAAATGATAAACCATTATATCCCAAAAGGTTACATTGTGCCTTATAAAATCACCTTGCGTGTGCAGAGAGGAGTCAGAGAGGAGTCAAGGCTGAGCCTCGGGCAGTAGAGTTTGAGGTTCTGCTATTTTGGAGGAGTAACTGAGGCCATAGCCTTTGATTGTTGGGCAGTAGCTCTTACTTTGTGTCATTATTAGTTTCCTTTTCTCCCTCTGAGTGGAAACATAAAAGTTGGAAGTTGGGCAGGATAGGGGTTGGGGGTTAGTCATTTTGAGGGGCAATACCCTCTGATGGGGTTTCCAGGAAGAAGAACACAGGAAAATGCAGCCAGCAGCAAGACTCCTTCCCTTCCCAGTTCTGCTGAAGAGTATGCAGCCATAAGTCTCTCCCAAATCATAGAAAATTCCCTACCTTCAGAGTTCATGATTCATAAAAAGATCTCACAAAAAAATTAGGGCCAATATCTTATACAATGTATACATTATTTAGAATAACTTCCTGGAACAATAGAATCAAAGAACTAGGGAAGAATTTAAGAGGTTTCCTAGGACATATTTTATTTTCAGTAGAGAGCAACATATATGGTAAGTCAGATCTCCATGATGCCAAGACATAGTTGGAGTTTGGGGAAACTGGTAAATAACATTCTGTTCTATGTTGACCATGAAGCAGTTTGTAAAATTCCGAGACTAAACCCCAGGTAGCTGGGGCAAAATCCTTAGTTGTTTGTTTGTCTTAAAAGTTTATTTTATTTATTTATTTATCTATCTATTTATCTATCTATTTATTTATTTTTTAATTTATTTGAGAGAGAGAAAGAGCACAAGCAGGGGGAGCAAGAGCGAGAGAAGCAGGCTTCCCGCAGAGCAGGAAGCCCAATGCAGGGCTCGTTCGCAGGATCCTAGGATCATGACCTGAGCTGAAGGCACCCCCAAATCCTTAGTCTTTTTTCCCCCCAAATCCTTAGTTTTTTGAATAGCATTATTCTATTATCCACGGAGTCATTCCACATCAGTGGTCATACTGGAGAGACATGGATTCTAGAATTATATTACCCAGTTCCACTACTTGTTAACTATGTGGCAAGTTAAGTGACTTAATCTCTCTCGTTGCGCTGCAGTTTCCTCAGCTGTGATATGGAGAAAACACCATGGGCCAACCTCACCAGTTCTGGGCCACCAGCAGCGTTAAATGATGTAACGCATGTAAAGAACTCAGCACAGTGCTTAAACATCACAGGATTAAGTATTATGATTTTGATTATGATTATTGTCAGAAAATTACATCTCTATGCTTCCTCAGCAAGTTCCTTTGGTAGCTAAATAATTCCAGGCTAGAGATAGGTGGTACTCCCTTTTTTCTCTTTCCTCTAATTACTAATCTCCTTTTCTTTTTTTTTTTTTTAAATTATTTGGTGTCAAATGTGTTGCTGCTATAATATGTTCAAATCTTTTCCAAAAGTATGTGGGAATGTAAATTACAAATAAAAATAAAGATCACAATTGTAATACTGAATCAAATACCACATCTATGAGTGCTTAAATGGATTTCTTTTTACATCTAATTTGTATCTGTGGAACAGAAAGGAACTTCTGGGTGTATATCAATTAGAGAATATAACAAAAGAAAAAAAATACATAGGTGTCACTATGTGTTTGAAATTAATCCATTATATTTGTTTGTCTCTCTTCCTCAGCCCAGAAGAACACATAGTCTCAGAGTCATATGGCTAGTAGGGAAATTCTAGCCCAGGCTACGCAACAACCCAGAGATCTATTGGCACAAATTCAGTGTTCCTCAACCTCCAAAACAGCCAAGTTCAGATGCCACAGGAAACAAGATTATGATAATCATATTTTCTATTAGGAATGTAAAGGGTAACAAGAAAAGATGCAAAGGAGCTTAACTGTCCATGCCTACCTATCACACTCTCTCCCTTGCCAGCCTGCAAACAGGTTCTGTCTCTAAGGCTGGGCTCCCGCCAGACCCGCCAGGCTTAGCCGCACAACTCCTCCTGCCCTCTGTGGTAAACAGCACCGCCAATGCTCAGGAGAGGATTTATCTTTTTACAGCAGGATAATTACAGGCAAGAGGCCAGGCCAGGGAACACAGATACAAAGCGACATTATTTCTGCATTTCTAGTCTTTCCCCCACCCCTTAGTTTTCTCGCATCACCTCTGCATTGTAGCCAATTACTGGTTGGTTTCACTTATACTAACTCTTTCTCGCAGCTTCTCTACAATCAGATGGCTGGTTAACTCCAT